>RWJK01001032.1:64405-117608 GCA_004335835.1 Scenedesmus sp. ARA3 | reverse complement strand
GGTGGTCCTGCAGGTTGCAGGGCGGTGTTGATGACAGCAAAAAAGCTTGTGAAAGGGCAGGCATATCTCTGTCTGTGTACAACTGCAGCACCTTGTGATGTTCTGCTGTGCTTGGGCTGTGCCGGCAAGCTGCCAATGTGATGTAATGTACTATTGCAAACTGCATGTTTGTATTCTTAATAACACACCAGCAGGGGTGACACTGCAATTGTTCATACACTGCAGTGAAACGGGCGCACAGCAATGGGGTGCAGACCAGCACCCATTCCTTGGACCAGGCTTATGTCGTGGTGCCGTGACGCTGCAAAATCATGCAGCATTACATTGAAACTCAGCACTCGTTGGCATGTTCCTTTATCGTTTGCGAACGTGCTGGTAGTGGGCGATTAACCTGCGCATGGCCTTCCAAGTGACCATCCACTTGGCCTCTAACATGTGGTGACACCCCTGGCAGAGCGATGCTGCTGCTGCAGTCGTTCTGCTGCTCATTATTGCAGAGTGTTGGCGAGCTCGTAGCTGATCTGGTCGAGCTGCCTGCTACTTTGCACTGCCGTCCTGCTTGTTGCTTCTTTGTTGCTCGCGCCTGCATACGTTCAAGAAAAAATGAAGAGTAACCACAATTTATTATATTTAAGGTAGTCTGTACGCCTCTGACGAGTAGGTGCGGGTGAGCAGTAGTTGACCCAGATTAGCAGATACCTTGCGAAGCAGCAGCAGCTGTTGCGCATGCAACATGTGTGTCATGCTTGTTCATGCAGTTTGTCAAGGATATCGCCGCTTTGAGCAGTAATCTCAACATTGCCAGCCTTGCAGGACAGCAGCAGCGCTGTGTTGAAGTGTTGCTGAAACAGTTCATAGCCCTACTGTATGGAAGTGTGAGCCCGGTCCACTGCAACAGGCTGTTTGTTCAGAACAACTGTATATCAATAGCTGAACGGGGGGTCATGTGTATCCCCTTGATCCCCACAATCAGTTTGCTGCAACCTCGTCCTGCATGTTGTCGTGTGCAGGTGTGCAGCTGGCAGGCAGTGAAGCATGGACGCCTCGCTGAGCCAGCCGCGCGCAGTGCCCATGCGTCAGCTGCAGCAGCAACAGCAGGACGAGCTGGTGGCAGCGCCAGCATACATCAGGCAGCCATCAGCAGCAAATGGAACAGGCACCATTCCTGCCGCTGTGGAAGTGCCAGGAGCTGATGGCAAGGGCACGCATGTGCCAGTGCAGCAGGAGCAGCTGTCACCATCACGGAAAGAAGCAGCAGCAGCGCGCCACATCAAGGCACACCTCAGCAGGCCAGCTGTGTCCCGCAGCCTGCTGCATCACCTTGCCAAAGGCTTTGGCGTGCAGCTGCAGGGTGATGTAGTGACTAACGAGGTTTCCACCGCTAAGTATACGGTGCTCACCTTTGTGCCAGTCAACCTCTTTGAGCAGTTCCTGCGAGTGGCAAACCTGTACTTCCTGCTCATGGCCATCCTGCAGCTGATTCCTGGTCTGTCGCCGACATCATGGTTCACAACAGTGGCGCCGCTTGTGTTTGTGCTGGCAGTGAATGCCATCAAGGAGGGCTATGACGATGTGCATCGCCACAGGTGTGTTTGAACAGCAACGCTTAGTTGGCAGCGGATGGTGGCAGCTGATGGCACAGCAGCGACCAGCATGCTACGCTTGTCCTTATATATATGCAGCCAGGACTGCAGTCGCATGCTTTCCTGCACCACGTAGCATCAACCACCATCTGCTGTATGCATCACGCGCAGCAGTACTCGTTGGGAGATGTACCTGCTTCACCTGCTTGTGCACCCTTCTGCTTGCAGGAACGACAACCAGGTCAACAACCGCAAGGTCATCCTGCTGAGCCAGCAGGGTGATGTTGATCAGCAGCAGGAGGTGACCTGGAAAGACGTGGTCGCTGGCGACCTCCTCAAGGTGACTGTCAAGCTCTTTGGCACAGCGCAGCACAGTGCAATGCTCTGTGGCAGTGTATCATTGCAGCCACTTGGGGCCCGGGTTCACGAGCAGTATTTGCTGTGACAGCCCTGGGTCATGCTGGACTGCCAGCAAGGGCAGGGCTTGCAGGATACCAGGCGTTTGGATCGGTAGCAACTGCAGCAGCCCTGGTCATACTTGCAGGACAGCACTTGGCTGGCAGGGAGCAGCACATAGGGGCAATCAGCTGCTTTCCACCGCTGGAGCTTGCATGTAGAAGCATGTCATGCCACAACAGCTGCGGCAGCCACCCGTCCCTTGCGTTGCCACTGGCAGCAGCTCATGTGGGTTGATTCCTGCAACTGCTGCTTCACACATTCGCAGGTGAGGGCTGATGAGGAGGTCCCAGCAGACCTGCTGCTGCTGTCATCACCAGACCCGGACAACCTCTGCTATGTTGAGACAGCCAACCTGGATGGCGAAACAAACCTCAAGATCAAGTACTGCTGGAGCATGTTTACTGCTGGGCGCGAGGCGCAGCACTTCCAGGACCTTGCACAGGACTGGACGATCGGCTACGAGGCGCCAAACGAAAAGTGCGCAGAGGATGGGGGTGCTTTTCAGGCAGCAGCACTCCATCAGCATGGCTGGTGCATCATTGTATGCCCGCTGCACCGTATTGATTGCCGTGGCTTTCTGCTCAAGTCAGATCAAGCAGCTACAGCAGGTCCATCAGCTTTTCTGCAAGAAGGGCCCCGGTGGGTCTTATGCTGATTGTGGCAAGCTGCTCTGCTGCTGCTTCCTTCGCCTGTCAGGTTGTACGTCTTTGATGGCTATGCTGAGAGCGCAAAGGTTGGCAAGCAGCCGCTGGACATCAACAACCTGCTGCTGCGTGGCAGCGTGCTGCGCAAGACGGAGTGGGTGATTGGCGTAGCTCTCAATGTGGGCAAGGACAGCAAAATTGTCAGGAACATGACCAAGGCACCACGCAAGGTACGTCCACGGCAGCACTGGTGCATTGCGTGCTTCGCCTGGGATGTTGATTGAACACAAGTGCTTGCCATGTTTCTGCGTCACAGCCAGCATTGGCCGTGTGAGCAATATGTTCATCTGCTTTCTTGGTGGGTGTCGGCACTGTTCTGGGAAATGCCGCCTGACATGCGCCTGTGCGCCGCACTGCTGTGCCTGTTGCAGGTGACACAGCTAGAGCGCAACATGAACGTGCTGGTGTTTGTGCAGTTCACAGCACTAGTAGTGTTCTGCGCAGTGCTGGCAGGCCTGGACCAGTGGTGGGCTGCGCGGCACAGCGCGCCATCATGGTGGTACCTGCAGAGCCAGAACGTGTACCCAGAGCTGCCGCCAGGCGTCGCTGCCTTCTTTATCTCGGTGAGTACGGAGCATATCTATCTATGCAAGTGGCAATGCACGCCACAGGCAGCTGCTGGCATGCGATTTTAGGTGTGCCTGAGTTCAGCTGCTGCAGCCAACAAAGCACCGTGCGCCTGACTCTCCCTTCTGTGTGCTGCTTGCTGCCTGCGCCTGTCCTGCGCTGCAGTTCCTGCGCTTCCTGATCCTGCTGAGCAACATGATCCCCATCAGCTTGTACGTGTCGCTGGAGGTGGTCAAGGTGTTCCAGTGCACGCTGCTGCTGAACAGCGACAGGCAAATGTACCACAGGGACACTGACACACCTTTTGTGTGCCGCACCACCACGCTCAATGAGGAGCTTGGCCAGGTGCGTGCTGGCCCGCTGTGGACTGGGCTTTGCGGCTAATTATATGTATGTATGTGCAGCTACATGATGCAGAGCGCATGTAGTGTGGGACAGCGTAACCGGCTTCACACGGTATGCATAGCATAGCTGAGCGTTGGTCACGCAATGCTCTCTTGAACTTGAGCTGGGATGTGCTGCCGTCTGTCCCCCCTGCAGGTGCAGTACGTGCTCAGTGATAAGACAGGCACCCTCACGCAGAACGTGATGGGCTTTGTATGGGCCAGTGTGGGTGGTGTGCTGTACGGGCAGCACGCCAGCGAAGACAAGCGCCTAGCGGGCATGCCAGCCAACACGCCACACTCGATAGCATTGGATGACGGCGTGCAGAAGGCTCTGTGCTTCAGGCAGGACAAGTCGGACAAGAACCGGCAGCCACAGCCAGCGCTGCTGGACTTCCTCACAAACCTGGCAGTGTGCAACACAGTGGTGCCTTCGGTCAACCCTGATGGCTCTCTGTTGTACCAGGTGCGTCAAGATCTGACGCAAATCCACGCCTGTTGCATACCGTGTGTTGCTGATGGAGTGGTCTTTGTGTTCAGCAGATCACAGTTTTGCAAGGCTGCAATGGGCTGCCTTCATGTATGCTCTAGTCCTTGCGCTTGACCGCGCTAGTTCTAGTGTGGATATTGTGTTCTTTCTGTTCCTAGTTGAGCAGTCACAGCCGTATGCTGCCCTCTTTTTGCAGGTCTCAACTCCAGACGAGGAGGCTCTGGGGCAGGGCGCTGCTTACCTGAGCTGTCGCCTCATTTCGTAATTTGCGTATTTGACCTGTTCACCTGTCACCACTTCCACCCATGCTCACTCAATGCTGCAGGTCTCATCTCCAGATGAGGAGGCGCTGGTGCAGGACGCTGCTTACCTGGGCGCCGCCTCATTTTGTTATTTGCGTATCTGATCTGTTCACATGTCACCGCTTCCACCACGCTTACTCAATGCTGCAGGCTTCATCGCCAGACGAGGAGGCGCTGGTGCAGGGCGCAGACTACCTGGGCCACCGCCTGATCTTGTAACTGCACATTAAACTGTACACACGTGCTGCCTGCCCACTCAACTCTGCAGGCCTCATCTCCAGATGAGGAGGCGCTGGTACAGGGCGCAGCCTACCTGGGCCACCGCCTGGTGAGCCGCACCACCGAACAGGTCAAGGTAGACATCCGCGGCGCGCTGCACACCTACGACATCCTGGCCACACTGGAGTTCAACAGCGACCGCAAGCGCATGAGCATCATTGTGCGCACGCCGCAGGACAGGCTGATGCTGTTCTGCAAGGGCGCGGACAGCATCATCCTGTCGCGGCTGGCAGCTGGAGAGCCGGGCGTGGAGACAGTCAAGCAGCACCTGGTAAGTTGGTGTTGTTCACAGTTCGTACAGTGTTCAATCGGTTTCTCTTGGGCAGGTAGCAGCACACAAACATGGAGCAGGCGCATGCCTTTCATAAGTGGCGATGCAACAGTCACTAGCACAGAAATCTTGTACCGCCATGTCCGCTAAGTGCTGCTGCTGGTGCCGCCGCTGCTGCTGCAGGACGAGATGGCGCATGCTGGCTACCGCACGCTGCTGGTGGCCCAGCGCGAGCTGAGCAGGGAGGAGTATGAGCAGTGGGAGGCTGATTACTCTGCTGCACAGGTGGGCAGGCGTGGCCACAGAAACGCTGCATGGCGGCAGAAACACTGCATGATGGATAGTGAGCCCTGCGCCACCGCTTGCCCGTAACCTCTGCTCTTCACAGCAGTAGTGCGATGTGTCTGAACAAGCTGACAGCGCAACTATTTGTGGAGCTGCTGCGTCCGGGCACAGCCTAAGATGAGGTTCTTTTGGCTGTTGCTGGTTTTGCTGCTGCTGCTGCTGCTCAGGTGTCCATGGTAGACAGGGAAGGCCGCATGGCAGCAGAGCAGGAGCGCATTGAGCGGGGCCTGCACCTAGCGGGAGCTACTGCAGTGGAAGACAAGCTGCAGGTAGGCTCACAGCTAGCATGCTGTTTAGGCCGTTGAACACATTACCTGCCATGCGTTTGGTGCCCTTGTGTGTGGGTAGCCTAGCCATGACGCGCCCCTGTGCTTGCAGATTTCAGGTTCGAGGCTTGCATGTCAACCTGCTGCCGTTGCTTCTGCTGGTTTGCTGTCGCAGGACGGCGTGCCGGAGTGCCTGCAGGCGCTGGCCGCAGCAGGCATCAAGGTCTGGGTGCTCACTGGCGACAAGGTGGAGACTGCCATCAGCATTGCCTACAGCTGCAGGCTGTTCACAGAGGACATGGGCCTGGTGGAGTTCAGGGAGGCGGAGCTGGCTGGTGCTGTGGGGGAGGATGATCAGCACCCCAACGTGGGCGTGATCCAGCAGGTGCGCTGCTGTACCAGTCTCTGCTTAACTGCGTTTGCTGGAGCCTCTCCTGCAGTATGTAAGGTGGCTTTTCAACCACGCCTGCATGCTTTTCGTGTGCTGCACACATGTACTTTTCAAAGTTCGAACATTAAAAACACAGTTGTGGTGCTTCCCTGACCTATCTGCTGGCTGTATCTTGAGTTCCCTGATATCTTGCCTACTTGTTGCGCTGCTTGCTGCTGCAGGTGCTCGCAAAGAAGCTGGCAGAGGTCAGGCAGCAGAACAAGCTGATGCAGGTAGTGGAGGGCCACACCAACTGCGGCATTGTCATTGAGGGTGGTGCGCTGCACTACGCGCTGCACAAGGCCTGCCAGGATGCCCTGATGGACCTGTGCAAGGAGTGCAGGGCTGTGGTGTGCTGCAGAGTGACGCCAAAGCAGAAGGCAGAGGTGAGCGTTGTTTATCGATGAGGCATTTTTGACTAATAGGTCGAAACCAGCACTAGTGTATGGTCAGCAAGCATGCACCGTCCTTACCAGCTGGCTCTCATCAGCTCGCTGGGTGCTGGCCTGCAGCTGCCTAGCCCCCCAGCCTCACTCCCATCCTGCCTTGTCTGACCTGCTGCGGTGTGTGTTTGTGCTGCTGCTGCCAGGTCACCGGCATGGTGAAGCAGAAGGCCCAGGCTATCACGCTGGGCATTGGGGACGGTGCCAATGACGTGGGCATGATCCGCTCAGCGCACATCGGTGTTGGCATCAGCGGGCGTGAGGGCCGCGCGGCTGTGCTGGCATCCGACTTCTCGTTTGCGCAGTTCAGGTCAGTGTGGCTAGAGGCTGAGGGCGTTAGATGTGCAGCTATGACTGCACTCATAAGCGTGTCACGTACTGTGACAAATATAAACCTCATACTCGGCAGGCAACCAGCAGTACACGACTTCTATGTGGCTGCAGGTACCTGTCGCGGCTGCTGCTGCTGCACGGGCGCTGGAGCTTCCTGCGCAACCGTGAGGTGGTGCTGTACAGCTTCTACAAGAACTGGGCCTACGTCATGGTCTATGTCTACCTGCAGTTTGTGGCAGGTAAGGCCTTTCCGCATCTGATTCACAGCGTCGGTGCACCTGCAGTAGCTGCGCATGCTGTGCACCAATTAAAGGCTTTTCGATTAGCCCCCAACAGCCGCGAGGCTGCTCTCGCAAACGAGATGTGCAATGAGGCTGGCGCCTAGTGTCGGGTCACTGTGCTTCTGCTGACGCAACATGCTTGACGTGGCTGCCCCCTGCAGGCTTCTCTGCTGTGCCCATCTTCACCACGCTGATGATCAGCAGCTTCAACATGATTTTCACAGCCTGCCCAATTGTGGCATACGCGGTCCTGGAGCAGGACATGCATGTGAAGACCGTGCTGGCCAACCCTGCTTCGTATGCAGTGACGCGTACAGCAACACGTGGAGGCTTCTTCTGGTGAGCGGGCTGGAAGCAAGGTCCCCAGCAGAGAGTTCCAAGTGTGATTGCCAGGTGTTTGAGGAGAGCACAGCCCAAGTGTAAGCTCTGTTACATTTGCAGTATCTCTGTGTGTCATGGCAGCCTTCGCTTCTTATTAGTGCTGCTTCGCTTGTGTGCTGCAACCGTTTGCTGCCTGCTACCTGGCCAGGCTGTTCTTCCTGTGGATTGTGGCGGGCACGTGGCACTCCCTGCCGGTCTACTTCCTGCCATGGTACACGCTGACCACCCCCGACCGCAACGGCCTTGCGCAAGACCTGTCAGGAGTCGGCACTGCTGTGTTCATCGCGCTGACGTTCGCTGTGGCCTTCAAGCTGTGCCTGCGCACACACAGCTGGAACTGGATCACGCACCTGGTGTACTGGCTGTCGCTGGCGCTGCTGTTCCCCTTCGTGTACGTTGTCAGCATCCTGTGGCCAAGCACTTCCATCAGTGGCGTGGCAGACATGGCAGGCACTGGCGCGTGGCTGTTCACAAAGTGAGGATGCCAGGGATCGCAGAGAGGCTGCTGGCCCTGGCAGCTGCCATGCATTTGCAAATGTTCCTGCGTAATTGGGTCTTGGGTGCTCTTGTTGTCGGGTTTGGCAGCAAAACCGCCTCTCTCTCACTCAGCCATGCCGCAGTCATGACGTCACCCAGCTGCACCAGCACCTTCTTCTGCGCAAAGCCGGGAACCACCAGACTGCTGAGCAGCTGCCGCCTAGCTGCAGCCATCTGCATCAAGGTTTGTGACGCCTCTCTGCCTGATCAGACAGGAAGCTGTTGCAAGTCTTCGTCCAGGTGGCTGCAGCAGTGCGGCAGCTGTTTTGCAGGTTGCAGGCACCCGACTTCTTGCAGGAGGATGTGCTCAGCCGAGTGACGCCTGCCTGACAGACAAAAGCACACAGCTCAGATGCATTGTTATGTGACTGCTGCTCCTGCCTGCCGCAGTCCTGTGTTCTGGCTGACAACGCTGGTGGGCGCGCCAGCCATCGCGCTGCTGCCAGACATCGCCGTCATGCTGTTCAGGCGCTACCTGCGGCCAGACCTGGTCACGTTGCTTCAGGTGGGTTGTTGTTCTGTGGCCCAGGTCGAGAGCAGCGGAAAGTGAGGATCACAGGGAGAGGTGCGACATATGCGGCTGAGCGCCACTTTGTGCCAATATTAGCAGAGGTCAGCCATTGGCAGCCAATTCATCCACTGGTTGTAGATTAACGTTGTGGCGGGGCTTCTGTGTAAGTTAACATGCATGACCTGCGTGTCCTGTGCTCTGCTGGCCTGCTTGCAGGAAGCTGAGGTGCTGGAGGCAGTCGCTGACCTTGCGACACACCGGCGGCAGACGCACGGCGCAGGCGGCTTCCTCAATGCCAACAACCTGGAAGCCATGCACCAGCAGCGGCGCGGCAGCGACAGCGCGAACGACGACTCACCTGCAGCGCAGCTAGCAAGGAGCAGCAGGGGCGTGGGGCGTGGAGCAGCAGCACCAGCCGCCGCTGGTGTCGGGTCTGCAGGCGGGGCTGTGCCTAGCCTGGAGATGGGTGCCCTGGCGATGACAGCAGGTGCGGGCAGCAGTCGTGTGAGCAGCAGCGGCGGGGGTGTGGGGAGTGATGGCGGCGCTGGTGGTCAGGGTGGAGGCCGCGTGAGCGTCTCATCGTGGCTGGCAGAGCGGGAGGAGGCGCGTCAGTGGCCTTCACAGCGTCAGGACGCCGGCGGTTTGCCGGCGGTAGCAACCTAGAGGCTGTTGAAGGGGTCGGAACGAGGCGAAGAGTGTGTGGGGGTGGGGAATCGCAGATGTGGTGGTAATGGGGTTGCGAATGGAATGGTGTTTGCAGGATGCTCACAGCGGTATGTCGCTACTTGCGGGATCAAGCAACCGGGCTTTCTGTTGATGATTCCTGTGTCTGGTGACGCAGCGCTTTGATCACAGGCATCTGTGCGTAAACGGCAGCGTCCTTGTACTGTTTCGCTTACTAAAGCTTATCTGGTTCGCATGGGGTCTGAGGATGCACCATGCAATTTGTCAGCTGGCACGTTTGGGTAGGCATCTTCACCTAGGGGCAGACATTGGCGCTGCCTGCACAGTGCATGTTCAGCTGACATGCAGGATTGCTTTGATGCACATCATCACACTTTGCTAGTGCATGCAGATTGCCTAGTAGTAATGTGCCATCCACTCATGCTGGCCATGCTGTGTTGCTGGCATGCTGTGCAGATGCGCAACTTCACATCAGCAAGGGATGACGCTGCAGCTGGGACCAGCAGGCTGTCGTGCAGCTGCAGCTAGTGACTGAACTCTACACGGCACAGGTTGTTGTTTTAATTGACTGTTTGCATGCAAGAACTTGGTGTTTTGCAGCTGCTACGTTGTGTCGTTCTTGGAGCTGCTGCTGGGTTGTGCAACCCGCATCACACAGCAGGCTGAGGTGCTGGGCCAGCTGTGTGAGGGCACACAGCTGCTTACACAGCTTGCTGCGCATCAGATTGGCAGTCAAGGGTTATGGGCGACATGCAAGTGGTGCTTGACTTCATTTATAGGGCTGCTGTGGACTTGCATGACAATCATGTTCTGAGCTGCTTCTGTGGTCGAGCCGTATCTGTTGTCTCCTGCAGCAACGCAGCGGCAGCACCAGCTGGTGCCCTGCAGGGCCGGTGTGTGCACTGAAACTTTTGGTGTGCACGCTGGGGAGTAGCTGCCCTCAATCGCACCGCGGTGGTGGCCCAGGTGCCAAAAATTAACTCCAGCTTAACACGTGACCAACACGTGGGCAGCACGCAGGTGACTGGCACGGCCTCAAAGTGTGTTTCAGGAACTGCTCCTTAACATTGCATTGGCATGAACTGTGTAACGTCTGAAAGGCGGGTTGTTCTCAGGTATTTTCTGTTCAACTTAGAGTGTCTTTGGCTGCTTGGGTGTGAACAAGGACATTCCCCATCAACCAGCACTGATGGCCCATCGTCCAGCCAGCTGTTATGACAGGCAGCACCAGCAGGGTGACACCAAAGCTCATGGCCATTTTAAAGCTCCCAGCGAGTGCAGACATCAATGTACATGTTGCATGCCTGTGTTGCACACCTCTGTGGGCTGACATCTCCCGGGACCAAGGGGTACTGTTCGCTTACTGCCATCTGCCACTTGCTCAAGCCTGGACGTTGTGTTGGTCTCAAAGCGCAATTTTCAGCCGATAAAATTCATCTTGTGTATGATGAAGCACGGCTGAGCACGGCCCTGCTCTTACGCTGAAGACGGGACTTTTTCAGGTGAGGGAGCTCACTGGCCGGTGGGGCGCAGCACGAGCATCGTCTATTCGTGCATCAAGTGTCGCATTTGAGATGCGTGCACAGGCGCTTCAGCAGTTCACGCACGTGCGTGTCGGTGGCAATGCTGGTTGTGTCGAGCATTTGGGAAGAAGGACTGGTCCGTGTGCACATGCTCCTGCAACAGCAGTGCACTGGTCCATGTTGGTATGGCATGGGTGTCAATGGGGGCTGCTCAAGACTCGCGATCGAGCTGCTGCTGTTCCTGAGGTGTTGCACTGTCGTGTATCGCAGGCAGAGCAGAATGGGCGTGTGCAACAGCAAAAACAAGAAACCTGAAGCTTTAAGCAGCGATCCAGCTCAGCAGCAAGCAGAGCAGAAGCAGGCTAGTTTGAATGAAACAGTAGTAGCAGCAGCTGGCACCCCTGCAGCAGCAGTGGAGGAGCCATCCAGCATTGTCAAGGCTGCAGATCCTGAGGTTGCAGCAGATCCGGAAGTTGCAGCAGGGGATGCCGCCTCTGCTGAGCCTGCGACCCCCCAGCCAGCAGCTAGCGGCGCTGACGCTGATGTAGAGACACCAGTAAGTGATGCTCGCTGCAATCTGCTGTTCACCTCCAGAGAAGCATCAAGTGTAGCTGCTACTGCTGTTGCTCATGCTCACTGGTGTTGGTGCTGTGTTGCTGCAGGCGCACATTTACAATTCAGCTGAGAAGCCGTTCAGGAGCGCCATGCGCACGTCAGACACAAACAAGTGCGTTGGAGCTGCTGTGGGTGCTTTCTGTCTGCCTTGCATCTATTGAGTCTCTCTGTTACTTACTACGTACTTGACCAAACAAACACGATGGAACTTTTAAGCTGCCGCCCTGGAAGTCTGTTGCTGCTGGCTCGCAGTAGCAGCAACCTTTTAGAGTCCATGCGCCTTGCTGATGTATTCTGCTAGGTCCTGCTTGCTGATGTATTCTGCTAGGTCCTGCTGTCTGTCTTTGCTGGTGAGCGCTGAGGCATTGTTCCCGCTGCTGCGGTGTATGTCTGCTGCTGCAGGTCGGAGTACAGCAGACGCAGCTCCAGTGGCATGTCGAATGTCGGCTTCTCAGTGAACGTAGATGCACCAGAGTCAGGTGAGAGCGCTTGGCAGCTTGTGCTGGCTTTGCAGCATTGTGCAGCTAGGCCATACATCGTAGCGATGGCTGCATGGGCGTCTGTGAGTCAGTGAATGTGGATGCGCCAGAGTCAGGTGAGGATGTACAGAATGCACAGAATGGTGGGCAGCTTGTGCTGGCTGCAGTGTGCAGCCACGCCATACATTGTAGCAGTCACGGCTGCATGTGGGCTTCTCAGTGAATGTAGACGCGCCGGAGTTAGGTGAGGATGTTTAAAATGCTGGGGAGCTTGTGCTGGCTGTGCAGCATGGTGCAGCCAGCCGAGCATAGTTGAGATGGATAGGTGGCGACCAGCAGCACACGTTGGCCTGCTTGTGTCATGAGCATGTAGCAGCAGCAGGATCCGCCAATCAACGCCATCGTGCACATTGTACTCTTTTAGTCCAAAGCTTGACGACAACACATGCGCACCAGCGGCTGCAGCGTGGCAGTTAGTAACCTCCAGCGCTGCCTCTTCTCCGGCTGCGGTTCCCTCTGCTGACGCTGAACCACATACTGCTGCTGCTGCTGATCCTGTCATCAACCAACTGCGCACGCCCCTCCGCGGGATCAGAGGGCCACAGGTCCTACTCTGGCGCCAACAGCATCAGCCTGAAGAAGATCCTGGACATGTTTTATGACAAGGTGGTGGCGCACGAGCAGATCGGGCACTACTTCAACGGCATCGACATGATGAAGCTCAAGCGGCACCAGGTGCGGCTCTGTTGTCTGTTTGTCTGTGTATGTGCTGTTCTTACGATGTGGCAGCGGCTTCAAACCTTGCTGGCTCTGCATCTGGGCGCATGAAATTGTGGTGCAAGATTCATAAGCACAGCTGCTGCTGCTGGTGCTGTTGCATGACTAGTGTGCCACAGCTGCGCTTCATAGATGTGACGTTGTTGCCAGGAGTGCTACTGAAGCTGCACGTGTGCTGCTGTGTCTCACTTTCTCTTGCTGCTACATTGTGGCATACACAGCTGCGCTTCATGGGGCTGGCGTTTGGCGGCAAGGAGCTGGTCAACGAGGAGGACCCCAACCTCAACCTGCGGCGCATCCACTACCACCTCATACGCGACAAGGGGCTCAGCCTGGTGCGTGTGAATAGATGCAGCAAGGCGCAAGCAGCAGCAGCAGCAGCAGCAGCAGCAGGGAGGGTCACATGACAGGCGATGCTAGCGGCAAGGTTGCGTAGCAAGATGTGCATCAGCATTAGCAGCGGCAGCAGCAGAAGCCAGCGAGCAAGGGCAATGCTATGAGCTGGCTCTTAGAGACAGTGGTTCAGTGCCACATGCGTGCCAGGGGTGAGTCCTGCAAGGCCTGGAGCAGCTGCCTTCAAAGATTTGCGAGCGCATTGCATCAACTGCCTGTGCCACAGTATTATGACGCAGCATCTGCTTATTGTTATTCTGAAGTGCTCCGCCGCTGCCATTGCTGCTGCCACTGCCGCTGCTGCTGCTACTGCTGCCGCCACCGTTACTGCGCTGCAGGAGCACTGGGAGGTGTTTGTGGGCCTGTTTGATGAGACGCTGGAGCAGCTGGAGAAGGAAATACCACTGGAAACACGGGAGGTACGTTGCTGCTGCCGCTGCTGCTGCCGCTGCTGTTGCTGATGCTGATGCTGACGCGTGCGCTTCCTGCACTTAGCTGAGCATCCAGCCACACACCCTGCGTACTGCCTATGCATATCTTGAAGCATGTGGGAACAACTCTGGTTGTTGGGCTTGACCAAGCAAGCCAAACATGGCTCAGAAGCCCACCCTTGGCTGCCGCCGCTGTTGCTGCTGTGATGCACGCAGACTGCCAAGCGCTCGGTGCATGCCACAAAGCACTACTTTGTGCCGATTGGGGAAGAAAATGAGTACACACACACCAACATTGCAGCCATGCCTGTGCCAGAGGAGGGTGAGGAGGCAAAGTGCCCCTTTGCTGGGGCAACAGCAGCTGAGGAGAACGCGGAGGTGCAAAAGCTGCAGCTGAACATGCTGTCGTAGGGTGTTTCCTGCAGCTGTGCATGCCGCAGCGGCAGCAGGCGGCAAGCTTGCAGCTGCTGTTTCGCGCATGCTGCGTGTTAGGCTGACGCTTGCTTGGTATGCTTGTTGATGTGGTGTAAAACGGCGAGGCATGGAAGACATGGCACGACTGGTGGGTGGCATGGATGCAGCTGTGCACATAGCTCATTTGGCTGCTTGAAGGCAGCTGTGCTACCCCTTAGGTGGTGGCTGTGTTGATGCTGTGTTGCTTTGGAAGCACTTGGCAGGCGGCATGCGCAGTGCTAGGCCGGCACCGAACAGCGCAGGTGCTGAGTTGCTGTTGCTTGTTGGCTGCTAGTAGCGCCTAGTCTGGGGTAGCAACAAGGACAGATGAGGTCGTCTGGATTGTCAGGACAGATGAGGTTGTCTGGATTGACAGGTGTATAACAGGCTAGCTGTTGTTAGCAAAAGGACACAACGTTGTGTCCTTGCAGCACGCTAGCAAGATGGCTGTATGCCTGCTCCTGTTGTTAACAACGTTGTATGTGTTGAGCATATACTATGTGCATTGTACTTTACTGCACGATAGCTGAATGCTTTGCAAACGTGCACGAGTTGGCAGCTGTCGGTGTTGCCTTCAGTGGTGTTCTCAACAACTGCTAAGACCTTTCAGATGAGTCATCGCTGTGGTGTGTATGCAAGCATGACCTCAGCCTAGCAACATCTTGACCTTGCGGCATTGAGGCTTTGGGCCTGCTGAGCCGGGCGGCTGACTGCTTGGCTTACTTAATCATTACAAGTGCTGCGCACCTGCTATTGCTTGCAGGCGTTCGTGCTCAGTACACAAGTTGTGCGCTTGTGTTGTAAATGTTGGCTAGCTGGTTGAACTTACCTTCATGACCTAAACATGGAGTTGAAGTGGCCAATACGCGGGGCATCAACGGGCTGCCTTGGGGCGCCCCCATGAGCGTCACAGTTGTCAGATCGGTCAAACCCTAAACACATGTTACATTTCGAAATCCTAAGGACCTGGACGGTATGCACTGCAGCTATTTGGCCTAACAACATGTACAGCATTATATCATAGTCTGTATGCCTACTTGAGCTTTATTACAAGGGCCGCGAACGCCTCTCATCGCTGCCTGGCAGCATCCCGCCTTTACCGAGCAGATTAGCACCAGACGCAGCTCAGTAATGTCGCGGCTGCAAATGCTGCTTAGTTTGCTGTGGTTTGGCTTCCTTGTGCTTGCCGTGCCAGGTCGAGCGCGGCATGTTCCGCTTTCGCGGTCCTTGCAGCAGTCGGGCGAGGTCAATGCCATGGAACCCGGAGACAGCAGCTGGGTGGCACATGAATGCCTTTGGACGAGTTGGAACCGCTCAGTAGCTACCCCGGGGCCAGCAACTGCAGCAACTTCCACAGCTACACCCTCTGCTTCAGCATCAGCTTCCACCAACACCACTGCTACTGCTGCAGCATCAACAAGTGCTGCAGCAAACACCACCAGTACTGCTGCAGCATCAACAAATGCTGCAGCAAACACCACCAGTACCGCTTCAGCGTCAGCAAGTGCTTCTGCCAACGCCACCGCTGCTGCATCAGCATCAGCATCAGCAAGTGCTTCGGCCAGCGCCACTGCTACAGCATCAGCATCTGCCTCAGCAGTTGCCTCAGCATCAGCCACAACTGAGAGTGCACCTGACAATGCAGACTACACTGAGGATGCAGTCGTTTCAGCATCAGAGGCAACAGCAGTAGCAGACACGAACGCATCCGCAAGCGGCAACAAAACAGTGGTATCCAAGGTGGCATGCTCGTTGAACCCCTCATACCTCTTCAGCCTCCCACCGCCCAACCTGGACAGCGAAAGGTGAGTTGGCAGAAGTACATGCGCTGGCAGTGCTGGCGCAACAGTCACTCCTGTGCAGTCAAAGCCAGCTAGCAATGTGCTTACACACATAGCAAGCGCACACAGATTGTGTATGGCTACCTGTTGATACTGGAGAAAGGTGTTCTACCTGAAACTGCAACAGGCAGCAGCAGCCCATGGTTTTGATGCTGCCTGCATCATGCCCATGCTGCAACTTGGCACAATGCTTTCCTGCAGGCTGTTGCTGGAGATCACAGCCATGCGCTACGGGTGCGTCAACCACACAACCTTCGCCACCTGCGCCGCCGACCAGTCCAACTGGTGTACATGGCACGAAGAGGCGCGCCGCTGCGGCATGTACTACGATGATGCAGACTTCGTGCACTTGATGCTGTGGTCTGGCACAAAGGTGGCATGCAACAGTGAGCAATCTGGTCCCACACAGTGGCCGCTAGACAGTTTAGCCTCCAAAAACCCACAGCCAACCTTGCCTTTGCATAGCATTACATACAGATCTGCCGGAGCAGTTCCTGCAAGCACAGCAGTCTCACATGCCACCTGCACTGCAGGTGGCTGCTGAGCATCACAGCGGCATAGCCGTGGTAGCAGCATGTGGCTAGTACACCACTGTTGATACAACATGTAGCGTTGCACAGTGTGCGCCAATTATGGTGTGACATCAGTGAACAGATGTACGATATGTGGTACGGACTGTCCAGTGCAACAATTGCCGCTGTGTAGCGTAGCTGCAGTATCAACTGCATGCATCATGCCCTGTATTGGATGGTACGCATGCAGCTGGCTTTTTGCGAGCCTCCTGCATGCTGCACAGCAGTAACGGTTGCTGCTACAGCAGGTCTTGAGCATGATTTGTGCTCTTTTCCTGCAGGCTCCAAAGTGGCAGCAATTGTTGCCTGCAGCTATGGCTCCTCAGCGAAGGAATGTGCAGGCTTGAAGGGATGCACCTGGTCTGAAGGCACCTGCTACCCAAAGTTCTATGCACCAATCATCAGCAAGCCTAAGACATTGGCCGCCTTCAAGCGACAGGTGATGGGCGGCTACCGTGTGCATATCGCAATTGTTGTAGGCAGAGCAGCAGCAGCAGCGGGCTGCAGCTGCTTCATGAACTGCTGGCAACAAGTGCTTTAGTGGCCAAACGTCTGTAAGCCAGCTGCGTTTGCACAAAGTGCCATCAGAAGACCATGAACCAACAGCGGCTTCCTGTGCTATGTTGCTTGAACAGGTACACACTGCGGATCCGGCTGTTTGGGGCAGCTGTGCTGGCACTGAGCTGTACCGCAGCTACAGCAGCATTTGCAACCACGGACCTGAGGCATGCAAGCTGGACCGCAACTGCCACTACATCAATGAGTATGAGATTGAGGTAAGGACAGCATTGCCTCGTTCATTGCATGACATCCTGTCTCAAAAGAAGCAGAAGCACATGCCATGCCATGCATGAGTCGGCAAGATTACTGTCTGTCGGACAAGTACAGCAAGCTTCAGCAAACTGCTGGGTGCATCTCGTGACTTCTGTAGGTGGCCAACAACCCGCTCAACTTCACCAAGCCCTGCCTACTGTCAACCACCCGATTCCCCATTGAGAGCGTGTTCCTGCAAGTCAACAGCAACTTCTCAGCCGCCGTCTTTGGCACACAGAAGAAGTGCGTCATGGCAACCACCCAGGCCAACTGCACTGAGCGCAAAGCCAACATCAGCAGCAGCGCACTGAAGGATTCCATGCTGTACAAGGCATCCGAAACTCCCTTAAAGCCGGCAACAGGCGATGCAGCGGCAGTGCCCAAGCCTGATGCAGCAGCTGGTGCTGGGTCGAACACTTTTGTGGTGTCCTGGGCGCAGATGGAACCCTCAGCACTCCTGCACCTCGGCAATGCTGCAGAGCACGGCGGCTCAGGCACAAACACTGCAGCAGCAGCCACAAACAGCAGCAGCAAACCTACTCAGAACAGCGCGGCTCTAAAGGGTGATGGCCAAGTGGAAGCTGGCCTGGCTGCCGAGAGTATGACTTCCAACAAGGTCACAGCTCCTCTGGCAGTTGCATCGCGCAAGAAGGTTGTGCGGGAGTCCGCGCCAGCGCCCTTGCCGATCAAAGCGCCTTGGACCAGCAACCTGCCGCCTCTGTTCAGCACCTTGGCAAGCCTGGCACTACCGCGCACAATGCCCACAATCCCCATGCCTACAGCTTCTGGGCCGCTGCCAACACCCCTGCCTGCAGCTGCTATGCCTCTCTTGCCCAGGCTGCCACTGCTCAGCAGCAACAGCACAGGCAGTGGCTGCACGACGATCGCCACCTGCCGTGCTGCGTTTGTGTCACTGAAAAAGCTGCGTGTGATTGTGGACGTGGCGCCAGCAATGCCGGATGGAATCCAGAGTATGAATCTGGGTCAGCCTATTGTGCCTTTGGTGTAAAGGTGCTGCTACGGCACAGTTATGCCACGTCAGGCTGCAAGTATTGAAGGCAGTGCTCCTGGCGCAGCCTGTGGCAGCTTGCACTTCTCTTTGACACATGCTGCAGATCATGCAGCAGCTGGTGCGCCCTGGCTATATCAAGCTGGTGCAGCACAACGAATCACATTTGCCCTGCTCTATCCCATCCAGGCACAGTGATGCTGTGGGGGTTAGGTGCAGGTGCTGCTAACATTCATGCACTGAACTTTTGGTGCCAAGAAACGTGCCTTGCTTGGCCAGCCCTGGCTTGCGGTTATTGGTGAACCGCTTGTTGTGGTTTGAAGTGTGTGTGTACAGAGCAGTGCATGTGCAGTACCACTGCACAATTTGCACGTACGTCTGTACCATGGGAGAGTTTCACCACAACCATCTGTTGTGGCAGCACTCCATACTGTGTTGTGCCCGTTCCTAAATGCAGTAGGCCTCCCAGCGGGGGATGTGTCAAACTGACATCATTCTTTGCACCTAACTGCTGAATAAGTTTGTTATATTGCAATTCATATGCATAGTGTCATTTGTTGCCGATGCTACTGATGTGGACAGCTGTGCAGCTGCGCCTGCAAAGTGCATGTATTTTGTGCCAGCCACAGCAGTGCAAACTATGGTGCCATGTGTGTCTCCGTCATATTATTTCAATGATGTTACACCTACATGTAGCATGCAGATGTCTGCAAACAGCGTCTCTACACAACATAGCCAATGCTGAGACAGCTTCAGCTGCTGTACAGCAGCACATGTTGTGTTGCTGGCAGGGCTGGTGTTAGGGGCAGCTTATGTTCTGGTGTCTAGATCTGTTGCGTTCTCAGGACCGCAGTGCCTTCAGCGATTGCGCTTGAGCACAGAACAGCTCTGTGCTGGTGAAAAAGTGTAGAATTAGACTAGGTGGGTGGGTTGACAAGGCAGCTTATCTATTTGCAATTTGAAAAGGTGCTCGGGCGGGTTTGTGTTGGTGTGTGTGCGGCTGTTGCTTGGTGTCAGGGCAATTCATATACAGCCCACATGTTTGACGTTATCATGCGTCCTGATGTATGTTTTCCAGATTGCTTCCACGGATGAAGAGTGTGCTGCTTCATCATCGCCAGGCCAGTACACGTGACCTGATCAGGTATTTATGTAATGTAACGTTATGTACTGTATTTGCAGCTGGACATGAAGTGGCATGTAATCTGCAGGTTACAGTTGATCAGGGTAATATGTACAGCCCTGCTGCCAGAGATCGCCCTAGGTTTGCTTGTGAACTGGTGTTCAACCAATACAGCCGATGGCTTGCAGCGGTTTCAGTGTTGCAGTGCAGGTTCTGGCGGTTTATGCTGCTTGACACCATTAAAACTCAAGCTGCGGCTATTACAGGCTCACTGTCAATCAGGTCAGCACAGGCACCCCATGCGTAGAAGATTGTTAAAAAGATAGTACAGTGCTCCCTTGAGAGCAGCGCAGCTGCAGCTTGACTGAAAGTAAGCTGAAACATCAACACATGTGTACGCCCAACCATCCCCAAATGTGACACAGTCAGTGACTCACTCCCTGACAGGTATGTACAGGAGCAAATGCAATCATGGGAGTCCTAATTGACATAACACGCCATGCGGAGTGCAGACTATCTAGCCAGCGTTTTGGACGAAAACTTCACGCGCAAGCAGAAGAGCATCGCTCGTTGCATCCTTTGCTGCCTCTCAGCATGATACAGGCATGAAGGTGATCTTTTTTGCATCTTAAAAACTATTCGATGTTGAACAAGGTGGCGCTGTAGACACCTGTGCTGTGCGTTGCGGGGTACCGCGCCAAAGAGCGATGCTGGACATCTCGGCGCGCCGGATGTGTAGCACGGCGGTACTACTGTGCATCCTCTTGGCAGCTCAACAATGCAGTGCGAAGCTTTTCCGCCCATTCCAGTCAGTGCAGGCGGGCAGGGGCTTGAGCAGCAGCAGCAGCAGCAGGCGCGAGCAAGTACTGCATGTGAGTGGCGCCATGACCCCACTCGCATGCACCGCATCGACGATCCTTTAAGTACACGACTGAACACATGCATCATGTTTGGCATGCCTGGTGCTGTTCTCTGTTGGTACGCTGGCCAGCATTGCTGAGCCTTCACCATCACTGATGGGAGGCCTCCCACTTGCATGCACATCTTTCCTGCAGAGCATGTGGGCAGCACCGCTAGGTCTCCACTCCGCAGATGCAGACCATATCCTACGCAGCGGGTTTAAGTATGAGCTGCAGGGCAGGAACTGGCGCCTGCTGACAAAGAAACTTGCCACGCCAGGCAGCAAAGTAACAGTGGTGGCGTTTGGCGGCAGCGTGACAGTGGGGCACTACGCTACAAGCGAAAACTCAAGCTGGCCTGAAGAGGCAGTGGCATGGATGCAGGCAGCGTTTCCAGAGGTGGAGTTTACGTTGATGAACTTGGGGCACGGCGCGACAACAGCAGCAATCGCCTCGCTGTGTTATTACCAGGTGGGGTGCAGCAAAGCAGCAGCGACTGCTGCCAGGTCTCTGGCGTGCAGCACAGAGGCAGCTTGGAGTGCAAATGTCAGAGGGAGATGGTGTGCGTGTTGGTAAAAGCAGCTGCTGCTGCTGCTGCTGCTGCCTGGCATGTACACAGCAGCAGCAGCAGCAGCTGCAGCTGTTGCTCGGCGCAAGGCAGCAGGCAACTGAAAGCTGGCGTATCGTATCGACGCCAGCAGCGGCTGTGAAATGGCAGTGCTGAAAAACAAAACACTGGAAGCAGCAGCGGAAGCAGCGTTGCTGGGACAGCACAACGCATATGGTGGAGCGCCTACCAGCATGAGCTTTGTGCCATCTGCTGCTGCTGCTGCTGCTGCTGTTGCTGCTGCTGCTGCTGCTGCTGCTGCTGCTGCTGCTGCTGCTGCTGCTGCAGGACATGCCACCCAACCCAGATCTAGTGATGGTGGAGTACTCCATCAATGGTAAGCGTGTAATCATGCAGCAGCAGGAGCAGCAGGAGCAGCAGCAGCAGCAGCAGCAGCAGAAGTTGCTTGCATCCCGCCATCCACACATCAGCCGTTCTGTATCGTGCTTGCTTGAGACCAGATCAATAGCATACCTCACAGCAACAGCAGCAGCAGCAGCAAGAGACCTCTGCTGCATGCTGCTGCATGCTGCTGCAGGCTGCGGAGCACTGCATCCAGCCGCAAGCACCTAAGAGACTGTCTGCCAGTCTCTTCGCAGCAATGTACACAGGAGGCCATGCTGGTCTGGCAACACCTAAAACAAACAGCAGCAAGTGAAATGTGCCATCTGCTACTGCTTGCTGCAGGCTGCGGAGCGCTGCAGTGCATGCGTCCCTCGCAGCCGGAGGTTGCGGGGTATGAGAACTTGCTGCGCAACATCATGCTGCGGGCGCCAGAGGCAGCGCTGATATCTCTGGGGGTGTTTAACTGGCGGACAGATGTGTATAAAGGGGTGGAGATCCCCAATGCTTACTTCAGCACAGGTACGCCAGTTGAGGAGTTGCACAGAGCAGCAGCAGCTGCGGCAGGTCTTCTGCAGTGCTGAGTGAGCAGGAGCTTGTCGCAAGTTAAAGCAGCAGCAGCAGCAGCAGCAGCAGCAGCAGCAGCAGCAGCAGCAGCAGCGGCAGCAGCGGCGCACACACATAAGCCGGCAGCCGCCTTGAATGCAGCCAGCTTGCGCTTTGCAGGTGCACAAGCAGCCAAGCACTAGCTCAGCAGCGGTACTACTTGAGTTGTTGTCCTGAATCCTTAGCCATTGAGCTCGGGCTTTGCTGCAAGGGCGTTGCATTTGCAGCAGCATGATGCACCGCCCTGGGCTCCAAACTTCTCCTCAAGTCAGCAAACCACAGCAAACCACATGATTCATGTGACAAGACTCATCCTCCAGATATGCCTCTGAGCTGCAGCTGCATGCTGTGTGTGTGACAAACCCTGCCCTGCCTTGTTTGTTGACAGGCGAAGATCAACACGCCATCATTGCCAAGCGCTACGGCGTGCCGTACGTGTCCGTGCGGGATGCGTTATTTGACGTGTTATATAACGATACGCTCGCAAAGCAGAAGCTCGGCTTCACCCGGGAGGAGATGCTGAAAGGCGACCCAATCCATCCAAAACTCATCGGAGCTCAAATGTATGGAGGCGGTTTTGTGGCCTGGGGTGTTCGCCATATGGTGACGCTGTCGCTGCTGCACAACCAACATCACTACAGCCACCCTCTGCTGCAGCACTCGCGCGTGGTGCGGCGGCGGCAGCTGCTGTCTTGGAGTCCACCTTCATTTGCTGGCAGCGAAGTTTCAGAAGACCTTACTCCGCCGCCGCTGCCGTCGTTTGTGAGCCCGATTGCAGCTAAGCAGCTGGACAGAGATAACATCTGTTACGCTGGCTTGGCGCTGAAGCACCGCCCGGTTTCAAATAACGGCTGGGAGTGGGTGGATGAGGGCAGGTCTGACTGCAGGGTTCCTGGCTGCCACAAATATGGTTGGACAACGAAGACAGTTGGTGCCAGCCTTGATTTCGAGCTGGACACCAGCCAGGTGCTGTCACAGGAGGATCGGCAGGCTGGCTACAAGGTGGCGCTGGTGATTGTGTTTTTGCGGAGCCACATGAACAACCCTGAGCGGGAGCAGGTGAGTTATTTGCTGCCTGTGGCTGCAGTAGATAAGGACAGGCTTTATGGAGGACAGTAGCAATGACTGACCGAGCGTTGAGCGTGCATTATAAGTCAGCATAATGAGAGGAAACCTAAAAGACATGAGCTGCAGTGATGCTGCACTGCACTGTCGTGCAAGCATGTGCTTGTCCGCGCAAGCAGCAGCTTTTGCTCAAGTAGCGTAGCATGCCAAATGCGTTCAGCAAACATTCACGCACATTGTGCCGGCGGCACTGCCCATCCATAGTGCCACCCTTACAAATAGTTGTTATCTTTCATCTTTCAAATCAACTACTGCAGGGCCCGCAGCGCGGCATGGGTTGGCGCTAGTGAGGTGCGTCTTTGCGCCGGCACCACTGCAAATCCATGGTGCCCGCTTATTCAACCGTTATGTCGCAATTGCTGCCTGCCTGCAGGGCCCGCAGCGGGGCATGGGTGTGGCGCTGGTGAGCTGCATCAGCGGCTGCAAGTGCGAGCCGCTCAAGATCGATGCAGTTAACACTGACAGGTCATCGGAACTGGACAGCTTGAGGACACAGGTGCGGCGGGTTGGGTCATGCGTTTGTGCATGCTGTGCTGTTGCTGTTGTTGGTAAGGTACGGGCCTGTATCCAGCCGTGAGCCACTGAAGATCGATGCAGTCAACACTGACAGGTCTTTGCAGCTGGACAGCCTAAGGACGCAGGCGGCGTGACGGAAGTAATGCTTTCAATTGGTTGTGGACAGCCAGCGCGCTAGAGTGGGCACTTTTGTGTGCGCCGCACGCTGCGTGATCACAGCTGCTGAAGTAACAGTTACAGATCCCGTCAGCTCCGGATAGCATCATGCATATCAGACAACGGCACAGCCACGCCAACGCCCGTCAAAGCACACAGCACACCGCCAGTCACGCAGAACAGGTTGCCACTTCCTGCCAGTGACGTACCCCAACTGCTCCTGCCCTTGCCTCACTTTCCACTGCCGCCGCAGGTTTCCAGCCACGCAAAATGCATGATACGGATCGAGATCCTCGACGAGTCGTCGAGCTTCGGCGGGCACAAGTTCCGGCTGAACGGCATCGCGCTGTCGGCGTACACCGACGACGTGCCGTCCGGCCTGCCGGCCCGGCTGTTATTTAACAAGAATCATCTGCTGGCCGTGGAGAAGTTTGTGGAGGACGTGCCTGAGCCGGAGGACTGATTGACGATGCTGTGGCTGTTTACTGTTTAAAACGAGATTGCACGTTGCGTGTGTGGTGCAAAGCAGTAACGTGTGCTGCAGGGCAGTTGGCGACGGCAACCGTTCAACACCGTGACAGTGACTGTGGATAAGCATGATGATGAAATCAACTGACGTGTGGCTGTGAACTGCAGAAGCTCCAGTCTGTGGTGTGGGAGGGTGTAACCTAGCGAACCACATGTTCAATGACAATGCATTGGCAGCGATGTTCGGCGGCCGCCGCACGCCACAAAGCGCCGCTAACCGCTAGCAGTGACAGCGATGCTGCCTCTGGTGTTCTGATCCTGCACGCCCCATCCCGGACCGCCACGACATCAGCCTCAATGGCGACAACATGTCAACCAAACACCCTGAATGAGGAGAAATATGACCTGAATGATCGCTTTTACCAGGGCGAGGGAATGCCAACTGCCAGTGGCTAGCCATACACAGCAATTGAGCGCACCTGACTGCCTGCAGTATATCACTACACTGACAACATTGATGCGCGTCACTAGAGGAACTCCTCTCAGAGTCTGCCGCCGGCTTGTTGGCCTCATGCTTGAACTTAACAGCTTCAATTCTTGTGTGCAAACAGCTATGTGAGTTCACATAAGGAACTCCTCTGCCGCCTGCTTGTTGGCCTCCATGAGCTCCAGCTGCACCTCCTGCTCCAGCTGTGAGCCGTAGCGCATCCTGCAGCAGCAGCGGCAGCAGCAGCAGCAGCAGCAGCAGCCGCCAGCAGCAGCAGCAGCAGCCAGCAGCAGCAGCAGCCAGTAAGAAGAACACGGAGCAACAAGCCTGAGAAACACTAAGTGAGCGCAGGAGCGGCGGTGTGTCAAGCAAAAGAACACCAGCTGGTGTGTCTGCAGACACGTCACACTGCAGCATATCCTTGCCGTTCTGCTATCCACCAGACCTACAGGAGGTCACAAAGATTAGGTGTCACAGGGCACTAGCCTCGCCAACCCTGTGGAAAAGCTTGTTCCTTCTCAGCTGTGCGTCTCCAGGAAGAGCTGTGCCGCTGCCTCAGCCTGCGTCACTGTAAGTAGTACAGCAACGCAAGCCAGACAACACACTGCAAGATCAGAACACCACTGCCAGGCACGCAGCCAACCGTATGGGTGATCCCCACCTGCTGCCTTGCGAAGGCGGTGAGGGGGTCTGGGTGGTCTCCCGCTCACCAATAGAGAGGCAATAATAGTCGCAGTTTCCGCTCCGTCACGGGGCGCAGTTGCCGATGCCGATGACAAGGTATGGCTTACAAGAAGACTATCATTAGTACTAATGTAAGAACACCATATAAGAACACCACTGTTTTCCACCACAGCCGACAAAGTCCACAATGCGGCAGTGTCGTCAACACATCAGCGCTTGGCGGCGAGGCTCACCTGTGCGCCTCCAGGAAGAGCTGTGCCGCTGCCTCAGCAAAGGAAAAAGCCAAACAGTGCAATGTCCTCATCACCCATAACATAACAGAAACTATATGCGCACCTGTGCACCTCCAGGAACAGCTGCGCTGCTGCCTCAGCAAAGAAAAAAAGCCAAACACTGCAATGTTCTCATCATCCATAACATAACAGACGCTTCCTGCTCACCTGTGCGCCTCGAGGAACAGCTGTGCCGCTGCCTCAGCAAAGAAAATAGCCAAACAGTGCACTGTTCTCAACATCCACAACATGACAGCAGCTTTGTTCCTGCTCGCCTGTGCGCCTCCAGGAAGAGCTGCGCTGCTGCCTCAGCCTGTGCGGAGTCCGGGCCCCGCAGGTCAACCGCATGCTGCAGCAGCCTCGACGCGAGGAACACATGCAGCTCTGCTCCCTTGCTGACGCAATTTAAAATCGCGAGGCAGCGCCCGATGCACGCCAGCGCAGCATGCTTTGACTCGGCCTCATTCCCCTGAGGTAGCAGCTGCTCGCAGAACAGCAGCAGCTCATACAAATCGTACACGGCTGCTTGCAGGACGAGTACTGCACTGTCGCTGAGTACTGCGCGGTGCTGCTGTAGTGCTGCGCTGAGGAAGTGCTCCAGTGTTTGGAGCTGCGCCTGCACTGCTGCGAGGTTTGACTGGTCTTGGTGCTCCACTGCTTCCAAGAAGCGCGGCTTCAGGTCCTGCAAGAGAGGGAGGATGCAGACATGTTTGTTGCAGTGTCAGGTAGCAGAACAGTTTCAGCGCAGTAGTACAGCAATTTGCGCCCTGTGGTGGTTGCAGGAAGTGCTGCAGGGTGTGTAGCTGCCCCTGTACTGCTGCGAGGTTTGACTGGTCTTGGTGCTCCACTGCTTCTAAGAAGCGCGGCTTGAGGTCCTGCAAGGGGAAATACACACATGATTGTTGCAGTATCAGACAGCGGCACAGCAGTGCAAGGTTGCGCAATGGTAGGTGGCATGGCGCAATGACACAGGCCATGGCCAGCTTGATGAATTCTCCAGCTGCTGGCACGTGCAAACAAACACCAACACCAGCACAGTTGCTGCACGCCTCACCCTTGGCCACTGCCGCATCCATTCACACCACACAGCAGCAACGCCGCGCACCTGCATGACCTGCCAATATGTGTCCAGCAGCTGCTGCTGCAGCTGCCGCGGCGCCTGGCTTTCCAGCTGGCAGCAATGAACTGGCTGATTGGCCCCTGTTTCTGCGGAACCACATTTGCAGCAGCCAATTTGTCCTGCTGACAGGCGCAGCAACATCAGCATGACTGCGGCACGCCTCACCCTCGTGTCAACCACCACACCCATTCACACGACACAGCAGCTAACCCAGCCCTGCTTACATGTTGTAACATGAAAACTTTCCCTTTGCAGCAGCCGCGCACCTGCATGACTTGCCTGTAGGTGTCCAGCAGTTGCTGCTGCAGCTGCCGAGGCGCCTGGCTTTCCAGCTGGCAGCGTGCACAGCCGCAGGCGAAGCCGTAGCGCTCCTGCAGCACTGCCTGGCGCGCCCCCGCAGGCGCAAACTCCTCGCGGCCCAGGTAGCTGACTGTCAGCTCCTCGCCTGCAGCACAACACATAAGCAGCGCAGGCTTCTAATACTTGGAACTCCTTGCGTGCTAGGTAGCTGATGCTGAGCTTCTTTGCCTGCAGCGCAGCAAGAAAGGCCGCGACAGAGGGTGTGACGTAAGACAGACAGATGGTGGCAGCATGTGTGGGCCGCCAATGTGATGCAGGCACAGGCGAAGCCGTAGCGCTCCTGCAGCACCGCCTGGCACGCCCTTGCAGGTGCAAACTCCTCGCGCCCTAGGTAGCTGACTGTGAGCTCTTCGCCTGCAGCACAACACAGCAAGCAGCACAGGCTTTGAAACTCGCGGGCTAGGTAGCTGATGGTGAGCGCGCTAGGTAGCTGACTGTCAGCTCCTCGCCTGCGCTACCGGAGCGCAGCCAGCAGCATATGGGACAAAGCAGAAAGGTGTCGTGCCAAGTGCACTGCTAATGTGATGCAGCGGTTGCCGGCAGCCTTACATGCCGCCTGTGAATGCCATGTATGCATGCCATGTACGTGCGCCGCTGCTGAAAGCGCGTGCCAGATCAAACACAGCAGAGGGCACCAGCACGTTGATCAATAGCACCAAACACACAAAGCCTGCTCACCTGCGGCCACGTCCTCCACAGCGCCCTAGCTAAGCTGCTTGCAGCTTCCTAGATTACCAGGTGTCTGTCGTGGCGTATGCTGCATGAACACATCGTGCAACCCCTCTATCTATTTATCTCCACAGTGCGCCCCATAATAGCATGCCCCACCAGGTAGCGCACACTGTTGGGCAGGCCACACATGCAAACAACATCAACAATGACAACAATAATCGTAGTAACAGTTGGTACAATACAAGCACTCATAACAGTGACTACAACAGTGACAACAAATGCAGACTTACCTGCTGCGACATCCTCCACAGCGCGTACCACCATACAGCTATAACGCACATTATCATCAGCACTACTATAAATACAGGCACGACAATGAAAAGCAGTGCAGACTCACCTGCGGCCACGTCCTCCACAGCGCGCACCACCATGGCATGCCCCACCAAGTAGTGCACACTGTTAGGCAGGCAGGAGTGGTTGAACATATCGATACAACTTGGTGAAATTAGTGGAAAGAACAACAATAAGTAATAGATGCAGACCAACCTGCGGCCACATCCTCCACGGCCCGTACCACCATAGCATGCCCCACCAAGTAGTGCACACTATTCGGCAGGCAGGAGTGGTTGAACATAACAATACAACATGATGACATCAGTGGAAAGGAAAACAATGTTGATAGATGCAGACTGACCTGCCGCCACGTCCTCCACAGCACACACCACCATAGCATGCCCCACCAAGTAGTGCAGACTGTTAGGCAGGCCACACATGCAAACAACATCAACAATGACAACCAGAACTGTAGTAACACTTAGTTCAATACAAGCACTCATAACAGTAACCATAACAGTGATTACATATGCAGACCCACCTGCGGCTACATCCTCCACAGCGCGCACCACCATGGCATACCCCACACGGCAGTGCACACTGGTAGGCAGGCTGTACACAACACAACAATACGATATGATCATGACAAGCATGTAATGCTAGTGATAAGTTATCATTATAATGGTGCAGACTCACCTGCCGCTACATCCTCCACAGCGCGCACCACCATAGCATGCCCCACCAGGTAGTGCACGCTGTTAGGCAGGCAGGAGTGGTTGAACAGCGCAAACTGCGGCCACAGTCCCACATGGCTGTGCGGCATCGCTGCGCCCCGCACAGCAGCTGCTGCCAGGTCCTCATAGTCATCCGCAAAAGCGTTATACTTGACCAGCAGGCTCGCCTGCTGCTCGGTCAACTTGTCTGCGTCTGCTGCTGCTGGTTCTGCTGCACTGTGGGAGTGGCTGTCATGATGATGATGGTGATGGCCTGAGCTGTGGTCATGGTCACAGCAGCTTTCCTGCAAGCCTTCCTGCAAGCTGCTGCTGCTGCTGCTGCTGCTGCTGCTGTGCTTAGCCAGGTTCATCATGGTGCGTATGTCGGGCAGTTGCAGCCTGGATGCATCTTGGCCATGCAGCAGCAGCAGCAGGCGAAGTATGCGGCATAGGCAGGGCAGGTTGCAGCACAAGTACATGTCACATCCATTGGGAGCATGCAAGCATTCCTTGTGCTGAATATACAGTGAACGCTGAAAAAGACTGAGCCCTTTGACAGAAGTGCATCTGTGTTGCCAGTTCAGCTGAGTTGCTGTGCACTGCAGGCAAACAGTTGCTATCTGTAGCTTCCCACTCCTGGCATACAATGCTGTGCAGCGCCTGCACTGCGAGTGCAGCCACACACCTGTTCCATCGTACAGGTACTGCAGCGCTGCACGTATCTGTGGCACATCCTGCGCGTTTGCCGCCTGCACTAGTGCTGGCACTAGCCGTGCAGCATCTGGGGCCCCTTCTGGGTCTGGAGGCCCCTCTAGCACTACTGCAGGCCTGGCACATAGTAGCAGGTCACTTGCTGCAATGGAATGCCTGGCTATGACGCCCCTGCCCTTTCCTGCAAGTGGAAGAAGAAGCAGAGATACGTTCAGACCCAAAAAAGCAGCAGTAGCTATCCCTGCTGATGTACATTGTTGCTCTTGCGATCCTGGCACTCTGAGGTCAGCAGTTGAGGACAGCAGCAGGACAGTGGGAGCAGCAGCAGAAGTGGCAGTACTATCTGCAAGTAGGCAGGCCGAACGCCAGCACCAACGTGGCACATTGTTAATTTGCACGCTGGAAGAGCCAGGCATTTCATGTGCAGCTGCAGCTTGCCTTCCATCATGGCGCAGATCAACTCGCCAACCATCGTCGGGATGGTGCCGCCCTTCGCTGGCTTGTATATCTCATTCTCCGTGTGTATTGTACGAGCCTGTACCGAGCTACATAGTATACGCCTTGCACGCAGCAAGCTCCGCATGTTGGGATGCCGTTGCTGCTGCTTCTGCTGCTGCTGGTCTGAATGCCCGTGTGCAGGATCCTTGTGTTCCCCTGATAAACGGCAGCTGTGCTTGATGAGACAACCAGCAAAAACATACTACCTCCGTACCACTCTATGCGGTTGTGCAGTGCTCTGGCAAGCCTCCTTCGTTGTCTGCAAGAACCCTAATGTGCCAATTTACTCCCAGCCTTCAGGTTTCAGGCCAACCCAACTTTGACAGCTTTGGCATGTCAGCACGTGCGATGTCACAATGCTTGCATACTTTTCTCCATTTAAGGCAGTATCACAGCTGCACCCTGCAAGAATATATGTGTCAGCCCACTGGCCATACAATCATTGACAGGCAGTGCCAGGCTGCCAGTTGACCAGCATTTTCTGGAAGCACTTTTCTTGTAAAGCACGACAAAATGCTCAAAAACACCTCGCCAACCCACAATATCTGTAGTCATATAACACTGTCAGCTGCTGCACTGCAGCCCATCCTTGCTGGCCACCAGGTATCCCATCGCCACGCCAAGCGCTGCACACCCAGCCTTAGTCAAATGCACCAGCTCTGCCTCTCCCCCAGGCAGGCCAACATCCATGGGGTAGAATTCAAATCCTGTCATTTCCAATTTGAACAGGCCGGGCAGCTGCAGGGCCTTCTGCTGCGCTGCGACGATGTCGATGTGTGGGAAAGCAATGCTGCGCTGGCGTGTCGCCATGATGACCATTAGCACCGGCAGCTGTGGGTGCAGCGCTGACAAGGCAGACCTAGGCAGGCAGGGCAGGAGGGTTGTGACAAAGAACAGGATTTCAAGCAGGCTAAGTCGCAGCCATGTTGCGTCAAAGAGCAAAGTCGGTGTCACACGTTAGGTCCACAGCATGCAGGTTACCAGCAGCTGCACTGCCTTGTGAGCGGCATGCAGCAGCTGCGGGCAGGCGATGCTGCGCTGGCGTGTCGCCATGACCACCATCAGCACTGGCAGCTGCGGGTGCAGCGCTGACAGAGCAGACCTGGTTGAGCATGGCAGGGGAACGTGACAAACAACAGGATTTCAAGCAGGCTAAGTCGCAGCCATGTTGCGTCACAGAGCAAAGCCGGCGTCACGCATTGAGTCCACGGCATGCAGGTTATCAGCAGCTGCACTGCCTTTTGAGTGGCATACAGCAGCTGCGGCAAGGCAATGTCCCGCTGGCGTGTGGCCGTGATCATCATGATGACCATGAGCACTGGCAGCTGTGGGTGCAGCGCTGACAGAGCAGACCTGGTTGAGCATGGCAGGGGAAAGGAACAAGAGCAGGGTGTGCACAGCAGTGTTGTACCCTACTGAGCAAAGCAGGCGTGCACAACATGCAGTCTGCCAGCAGCTGCACCACACAGTATAAAGCCTTCATGAAGCCATCTGCTGAGCATCCATCACAACAAGGCCTCAGGCCTCAGTCAAGTTGACTGGCATCCACACACGCTGCTGCATGCAGCCAGTGTCCGCTGTAGTCTGCGGAGGTGACAAAAGGACACTAGTCTGCAGCAGAGACGCAACGCACGACAAAAGTGCAGCGTTTTTGCAAGCGTCAGCAAGGGCAAATGTCATGAGCTCACCTGGTTGCAGCCAGCCAGGCAGTGAAGTTTGACCCGTAGTCAAACGCCTGCTGCATGCTGCCAGCCCCATCAGCCTCTCCCTGCAGCAGGCAGCAATGCCGTGCAGCGTTGACCAAATTTTTAAAGTTGCTCAAGTGAGGAAAGGTGTCCATATGTGCGACAACTACTGCTTGCGCTGCCGCAGCGCACCGTTAGGTGCACAGGAAGTGGGATCCCTGTTGAAGTCAGGCATTCTGGCGACACAGCGTAACATATGAACGTAACAACATGACAAGCATAACACTGTGCGCCGCCCATGGATCCACAGCATGCGGTGGCACTGGTAGGAGCGCTGCAGCTGCTGGCACCGCGCGGGCGGTGCAGCAAAACACACCAACATAACAATATAACATGAAAAATAACACAAATGCATCACACCTGTATCCACAGCATGCCGCGCAGCCGCCCTCGTCCCGCCAGCTGGTGCATGCCTGCTTGTGTACGGCCCACCATGTTACTCCACAGCTGCCCCCCTGGCGCCCAGTGCTGGAAAAGGTTGGTACCACCCATGGCAGTCGGCACCAGGCCAACCTGTATGCCAATACGCAGATCACATGTAGTCTGATTGTTACAAAAAGAGAGTTTACAGTTTACAACATGTACGCAGTGGGCTGAAGTGTTATGTGAGTGCTTCCGGCAGCTGCTACATGTGTGGTGTGAATGCTGCGCCAGGTTGGTGCCGTGCACAGCTGTTGGCACCTGGCCACCATTGTCCACCAACATCTAGACAAAGTTTAGAACTGATGTGAATGTTGCATACATACATTACATTACATTGCATCATCAGCTATATAGCTCATCAGCTATTTAGCACATATGTCACTCCTGCCCACCTTCCTTGCAGCTCCCATTTGAATAAGAGTGCACGCAAAAGCCATGTCAGGCCCGCAGCTGTCTTGGTCTGGGTAGTCGTAGATGCCGGTGTGCACATTGGGCACAGCGTCCACCCACTCACCTGGCCATGTCACATTGCAGCAGCAGCAGCAGCAGCAGCAGCAGCTCTGCAGTCAGCATTCACAGGGCATCAAGCTGCTTCGCATCACAGAGGGTGCCACCAACTGCCCACGTGACAGCAGCTGCTGTTCACCTGACACATCAGCACTCCACCCCCGCTGTAGTGTACTTCATTGACAAGGTGCCAAACCAGTTACCATTGCGCTTTGGTACCATCACACTGTCTGGTACATGCACATCAATGCTCCAACGCTCGACTCGTTGCTGCTAGCCAGCTCCTCCTTCTCCCCTATCACAACGCCCGTGCACCTTTGCTTACGAATACCTTATCTACATCCACATCCAGTTGCACCTGTGCTGTTGAAGGCAAGGATCTCTCCGGGCCATGGTGCACACAGCTGCGGCATTGGCTGGCCGTCAGCCTTGTTCCAGCCCACCATGTTACTTTGACCAGCCAGGATCCACACATCAACCAGCGGAGCAGATGACGGGCCTGCTGCGGCTGCATATGCATCTGCTGCTGCTGCTGCTGCTGCTCCTGCTGCTGGTGATGGTGAGTCATCACGGTGTTGGTGCAGGCTGTGCTGTGGACGATGCAGCTGCTGCAGGTGATGGGCATGAAATGTGGAGGATCTATGTGCTGCTGCTGCTGCTGCTGCTGCTGCTGCTGCTGCAGTGTGCTCAGAGCAACAAGTAACTGCTTGCAGGCAGATGCTGCAACCTGCTTTTGCTGCCACATCTGTTAGTGTTGCTGCCAGAGGGCACGCACACCCGCTGCCCTTGTTGCTGCTGCTGCTGCTGCTAGTCCAGCTGCAATACACGTGGTGTATTGCCCAGGTCGCTGTGGCTGCTGCTGCCAGCGCTGCTGCTGCGCTCAGTTCAAGCAGCAGCAGTGTGCTCAGGGGCACCATAGCCTCTGCACAGCTCAGCCTGCCTTGTGCAAGGCTCAGGCATGACAGTAGAAACACCAGCAGCAGTTGCAGCAGCCCTGCGTCGCAGCAGTAAGAGGGTCTGATTGTGAAGATGCACGCCAGTGGCTGTGAGGAGACAGTTGCCCGCAGCAGTTGTGTCACACTGTGACAGCAGCGCCTCTGAGGCACATGTTCTTCAGGCGTATCAGGAGATGCAGTAAATGCTTGCGGCTCAGCTAGCAGCATACGCAATGCTTCAAAGCATTGACGGATGGTGCTCATGTTCTTGGGGTGGCCTGCGTTCACTTTTCCTCTGCACTTCTACTGCTACTGCTGCTGATGCTCACCGATAGACACGGCCGCTACCAGTAGCCTCATGCGCGCCCGATCGGTCATTTACCCGGCTAATAGTGTGATTCATGCAGCGGCGTCGAGTTCAGACAGCATCTCACAACCCACACCGTGAAGTTCAAGTTAGAGAACCCTAGCACATCAAACGGGCATTGCGCGCTGAACGCGCTGCGCAGATCCAAGGAATTCAAATCCACGAAGATCCAGTTTGCAACACTGACGGCACTTTCTTGCCCCGGTTCATGCCAAGTTGTGATGTGCATTGGCTGCCAAAGTTTCGCATGAAGAGTCTGCATCCTAACGGACCATGTGCTCGCTGACATCCTCACCGGACAACTCAACTTGTTACAGGCAGGAGATATCAGCTGAAAATTCCAGCTTCTGGGCTGCCCAGCCATGCCAAATCTCACAACTTAACAGTGCCAGGCACCGCCTGGCGCCAACACCTCCAGCCGTTGTAGACAGTTGCAGTTCACCCTGACAGCTGCATCAACCCGGCCGCTACCCGGTAGTAACCCAGCTGCAACCTGGCTGCAACTTGACCACGGTACAGTTGTCAAACCGCTGCAACCTGGCTGCAACCAGGCATAACCCACGTCAACGCAGCCATTCTGGGGCAGATTGCACCTGTGGCAGTGCATCACGCAAACCTGATGGTCAATTCGTTCTGCATCCCAGCTGCCTCCTCCTGCTGTGCAGAGCTGCCAGATGTAGCTGGCTCAGGCACATCAACAACCAGGCTGCTGCTGCTGCTGTTATATTCAAACTGTGCAGGTTGACCATCCAGCAGCACAGCAGCTGGCCTGCAGGATGCATGCAGCAGCAGCTGACCACACCCCACAAAAGATACACGCACTGCTGCACTGCATCCTGCTGCTGCTGCTGCTGGCGCGGCGGCAGCAGCAGCGGCCTCAGTGCTTCCATTGCCGTCACCAGCTGCCGCTGCTGCTGTGCTATCTGCTGCTGCATCTGCCACCACCCAGCTGCCGCTGCTGTGTTGGCTGCTGCCGCCGTCACTGCCTGCCTCCCTACTGCTGCTGCTGCTGCTGCTGCTGTCAATCGATACACTCTTCACTGCACCGCCGGGGTTCAGCATGTTTGTCAGCCCTATCACTGCAAACTTCACATCACTGCTGCCGCTGCTGCTGCTGCTGCTGCTGCTGCCCTTTAGCTCCAGAAGTGGAGCTACAGTCACTACATCACTGCCAGCAGCAGCAAGCTGCACAGACAGCCCCTCTGCATCCTCACCCTGGCCCTGCCTGCCCAGTGCAATGCCGTCATCCTCAATCACTGTCAGTGCTTTGCTGCTGTCCAGATACAGCACAAACTCCCCAGAGTGATGCAAGACGCATCCTGCTGCTGCTGCTGCTGCGGTGGGTTCTGCAGGCTGTCCTGCTGGATCACTGTTGCAAATGCTGCTGCTGCTGCTGCAGTTGTGTGGCAGGCAGTGCAGCAGGCCCTCCACATCAGCTGGTGCAATGAGCGTGCTGAGCGCTGCTGGTGAGCTGTCATGCGTGACAAACTTGAGCTTGGAGCGGGACCAGCAGGAGCCCTGGCGGCGGGAAAAACAGCAACAACAGCAGAATGACATGTTAATGACATGACTGTTGATCATACGTATGACCGGAGGGAACAAGCAGGAGCCCTAGCGATGGATCCCGAAACACACACAACATGCCTGTTAGACAACACAGTTTGGCTGGAATACCAGCAGCTGTGCTGTGCAAGCCGCCGCAACACATCACCAGAGGCATGTGTGAAGTTCTTATCCAGAAGCACGCAAATGTCGAGCCAGCCAGCCCACCTGCAGGTTGAAGGCTGCCACCACTCCGTTGCAGCAGTTCCTGCTCCACACCTTGAGCACACTCACGCCGTCCCTGCAAGCACACAGCCACCAGCAAGCGTAAGGCGCACGGCAGCTTCAGCAACAGAGGGCAGGGCAACGGCAACGCCAAGCTGGCAGCTGCGCTTTCTGTAGGGAGCGTAGCAGCTGCATGCAGGCAGCATTTGTACACATGCGTGCCATGTACTGCCGCAACAAGGGTGCCGCACCTGCAGGGGTCCACAAACAGGCAGTCCCGTGTGGGCCTCCCGGGCAGCAGCGGCTGCAGCAGCAGCCCGCCAGGCAGCGCCAGCCGCGCCAGCAGCACAGTGTCATGCGCCCCGGGCTTGTCACTGACATATACAGGACCTCCGCTGATCATGCGCGCCGTGGCGTGCAGCAGCGCCCTGCAGGAAACGCATAAACATGGACCAAAAAGAAGGTGGCAGCCGAATGCAGCACAGTTAGCATGGCCAGCTCAAGTGCGGAACACCTGCAGGTTTGTTTTTGTTGATGGCAGTCGGTGATGTTGTTGTTTAGGTGTGCAGTGCAGGGTCATGCGCCCCCGGCTTGTCACTGACGTACACGGGCCCTCCGCTGATCAGCGCGGCCCTCCGCTGATCATGATCATGCGCGCAGTGGCGTGCAGCAGCGCCCTGCAGGAAACAAGTGAACACGGGGGAGAAAAAACTGGGGTGGCAGCCGTGTGCAGCAGGGTTAGCATGGCCAGCACGAGTGCAGAAAACTTACAAGTCTGCTGTGTTGAAGACAGGCGGTTGGAGAGTGATGTTGTTGCTTTGGTGTGCAGTGCGGGGTCATGCGCCCCCGGCTTGTCACTGACATACACGGAGCCTCCGCTGAGCATGCGCGCAGTGGCGTGCAGCAGCACCCTGCAGCATGTGCAAACACTTGGTACAGTGCGCAGCAGGCAAAGAGGCCCAGCAGCACGGCGGACGTCAGCGGGATTGGCAGGACGGTTGCTATAGGCTGGACTGGCGACATGATGTTAGGCGCAGCAAGCCCTATACTTTACGCTGTTCCCACTCGCATCTCACCGCGGGTGGCTCGAGTGGAACTGTCCTAGTCTGGTGTGACAACCACGCCCATGAACAGGCGAAAACACTGTGTTTTTATTGCACACAACAGCAATACCTAAGCAGTATGCTGTGCAGCCTTTCACCTTGGGTGGCGCGAGTGGAACATGTCCCAATCTGGCGTAACAATCACGCCCATGAACAGGCTGTTGAAGGCGCACACGGCCACGTGCGGCGCGTGGCTGGCTGGCAGGCGCGGGTAGAAGTCATCAGAGACACGCGCCAGGTTGGTGGCGGCCATGCGGTACAGATTCTGTTGTTGAACGACAGCAATTAAGGCAACATTTGTTGGGTCACAAGAAGCAAGTAATCACACGCGCGCACCATGTTGGGGCCGGCCATGCGGTACAGGTTCTGTTGTTTGACAAACAGCAGACCAAGAACAAGCACAAAACCTCAGCTGGCAGGCGCGGGTGGAAGTCATCACTGACACGCGCCAGGTTGGTGGCGGCCATGCGGTACAGGTTCTGTGTGGTGGAATACGGGTAAACAAGAACACGTGAAGAACATAATATTGGCTGTCAAGCAGCATTTGGCGTCATCACGTATACGGCCCACACTGTGGCCTTGCAGTGTGATTTGTGCACCGGCAGGGGTTCAGCCCACAAGCAGCAGAAAGATATTAGCAAGAGTTGAGTCAGCCGCAATGGCTGGCTGGCAGGCGCGGGTAGAAGTCATCACTCACGCGCGCCAGGTTGGTGGCAGCCATGCGGTACAGGTTCTGTTGTTTGACAAAACAGCAGACCAAGAACAAGCACAAAACCTCAGCTGGCAAGCACGGGTAGAAGTCAACACTGACACGCGCCAGGTTGGTGGCAGCCATGCGGTAGAGGTTCTGCGTGGTGGCAAACACCAAGACAAGCCAAAATTGTGAGCACCCCCGCCACAACGCCTGTTATGGGATTGTTATAAAATGTTATGGGATGGGATGAGATGGGATGTTATGGGATTCCTGCTGGTCATTGCAAGTGGCAGTCACAGGAGGCTCTGTCTTTCTTAACAAACCGCATGATGTCGGCTGCGGTTCACATTGGTGTGGCACATGCAGTTGCAAGCAAGTGGCAGTCGCAGAAGGCTGTGCCTTCTGTTTTGTTGTACTCAAGTCATGATTTGCCTGTACTGGCTGGCGCTCACGCTGGTGTTGTGGCACATGCAGTTGATGAGCTGGTTGCCTGGGAAGTGGCGCCCAGCAGACGCCTCCAGTGCTGCGTGCCAGGCTGCTGCCAAGGCTTGGCCGCCAGGCTGGCCTGCTGCTGAGCCGACGAGCTCTAGCTGGTTCTGCAGCAGAGTAACACAGCAGTGCAGCAGCACAGTAACTTGTCCATCATGTGCATGCATTTTCAGGTCACCAAGTCAAAGCGTGGCGTGCCAGGCAGCTGCCAGGGCTTGCCCCCCGGGCTGGCCTGCTGCTGAGCCGACAAGCTCCAACTGGTTCTGCAGCGCAACAGAGCAGCAGTACAGCTAGTCTGTAAGGAGAGCAGCAAGGCTGCAGCAGCACAGCCGGTGCGCCAGATCAGCTGAGCATGTGTGCAGCACACGGTGAGTGAAAGCAGAGATGCAGCAGTACAGCCGGAGGCCTCTAGTGCTGGGCAGCTGCCAGGGCTTGGCCCCCGGGCTGGCCTGCTGCCGAACCAACCAGCTCTAGCTGGTTCTGCAGCAGAGTAACACAGCAATGCAGCAGCACAGTAGCTTATCCATATGCATTGCCAGTTCAACAAACCAAGTGTGGCGTGCCAGGCAGCTGCCAGGGCTTGGCCGCCGGGCTGGTCTGCTGCTGAGCCGACAAGCTCCAGCTGGTTCTGCAGCGCAACAAAAACAGTGGTGCAGCACAGCCATTTGAAAAGCAGCAATGCAGCAACACAGCCGGGGAGCAAGAGCAGCAGAGCATATGTGCAGCACAGCCAGTGAGTGAAAGCAGAGATGCAGCAGCAGTACAGCCGCAGGCCTGTAGTGCGTGCCAAGCAGCTGCCAGGGCCTGCCCCCCGGGCTGGCCTGCTGCTGAGCCGACAAGCTCCAGCTGGTTCTGCAAGATCGTACGCAGCGGTGCAGCAGCACAAAAAGCAGCAAGTGGGTGGAAGTAGCCACCTGGCAATCTATTTGCCCGGCTCGCCTGCTGCTGAGCCGACAAGCTCCAATTGGCTCTGCAGCATATGGCAGCCAATGAGTGCTGTCATTGGAACAGTCAACTAATCAGCAGCCAAAAGCAACAACTTAAATCATGTTTAACATGGTGAAGTAAGGTGAGCAACATTCAAGGACAAAAAAAACTGAAGCAGCCCCACCTGCACGTCCACCTTGACGCCATCAATGCCCAGTGAAGCTAAGTAGCTGTGCAGCTGCTGGTAAAATGAGGCGGGATCATGCGGCAGGCCCACGCCTGCCAGCACCTGCAATGCGGAGATGCAGGCAGCAAATGGTGTTGGCAGCAGCGGAATTAGCAGCAGGGGCAGCGGCAGCAGCAGCACCAGCAGCAGCAGCAGGCTACAACTCTTGCAGTGTGTGCTACAAGGGCTGCAAATAATGTCTCAAGCTTCATTGTGCTGCCCTTGCTGAACCCTTTCACACTCACCAGCTGGCTCAAGTTGCAGGGCGGCTCCAGATCGGTCATTGCGTCACTGACATGGCAAGATCTGTTACAAGCGAGAGAATACTTACATGTTATGAAAGCAACTCAATAACTTGTCATGCTCACCAGTTGGCTCCAGTTGCAAGGCGGCTCCAGATCTGTCATTGCGTCACTGACACGAGGCAGCACAATGCTGCTCGCCATGCCGCTGCTGCTGCTGCTGCTGCTGCTGACGACCCTGTCACCTGCTGCTATGCCTGCTGCTGCCGCTGCTAGCTCTTTTGCAGCAGCCTCTGCATCTGCCTCAGCACTGCTTTCAGCAGCAGCAGCTGCTGCACTACTGGCTGCACTGGCAGCAGCAGCAGCTGCTGCTGCTGGTGTAGCTAGTGGACTGACCCCAGACCAGTAGCCCAAGATTGCATGCCATGCATACACATGCTTCAGGTTGTAGCGCTGCTTGACGGCTGCTATCACGCCTGCTACATCCGCTGCGCTAGCAGTGCTGCTTGTGTCGAGTGTCGGCCCAACAGTCAAGTTGCTGCAGCAAGAGCAGGCGCAACACACAGGTGTCGGCATGCTTGGGACAGCACAAGACATGTAAGCTGCTACCAGCCTAACCCTCAGGTGCAATTTGCCGGCAGAGCAGCCAGCACTGTGTGTTTGTGCATTGCTGCACAGTGCAAGCCTTCAAACACAAACAATTCCACAAAGAGGCGCATGCCCCAACTCAGCAAGCTTATCTGGTGACACAGCACGCAAGATGCATGTAGACACACGAACACCGTCATCATCACATTAATCATCAAGCCATAGCATCAAGCGCCATCGGCCCTGAGCCCCACTGGTGCGGCAACAGGAGGGAACAACGTGTGAAGTTCTCACCTGAACTTGGCGTTGAACTCTGGCGACAGCAGCCGCTTTGACTGCTCACTGGTGGCAAGGTTGAAGGCTCTGAGTCTGATGTGTAGAAAGCTGCCGCAGAGCAAGCCACCGTACCCTATACCCAAGTCATATCTTGCCCACGCTGTGCTTGTGATGCCAACAAATCAACAGCCCCAACTGCCGCTGGCCACGCACTATACAAAGGGATTGATATGCTTTGTTCGCACCTGAACTTTGCATTGAACTCTGGCGACAGCAGCCGCTTGGAGTGCTCGCTGGTGGCTACGTTGAAGGCCTTCAGGCAGCGGGTCAGCACACCGCACAGCAGCGGCGTGCGCAGCCCCGACAGCAGCAGCGGCCTGCAGCAAAGTCAAGAGCAGCAGCAGCAGCAGCAGCAGCAGCAGCAGCATACATTGTGTTTCATAATTATAATCAAGGTCCTCAGCTGGTCGGTCGAAGCTTATCAGCTCAGCCCACCATACCTTGCAACACTTTCAGCTGGTCTAGCAACAGCTGCTGCTGCTTGGGCTGTCAGTTCCTGCAGGACCTTGCTCCAGCAAAACGACCGCGCAGTGCGCAACATGCCAGAAGAGTGTTGCCTGCAGATTTGGTTGCCAGGCACTGATTAATTCCAACCCATTTGTCTTGCAAAAACAATTGCTGCAGCACTAGTTGATGGCGTCAACTCACCAGCAGTTGAGCCGCTCAGCCACAGCCCCCACGCCCCTCAGCTACAGCTGTGGTTATCCATCAACAGCAACAGCAGCAGCAGCAGCAGCAGCAGACAATCAAACGTGACTCACCACCAATTGAGCCGCTCAGCCACTGCCCCCACGCCACTCAGCACCAGCCGCTGGCAGCCCTGCAGCACCCTCCTCACACCTCTCAACAGCCATGCACTGCTGCGGTAGCTGCTGCTGCTGCTACTGCTGCTGCTGCTGCTGCTGTTGTCTTTGCCGGCGAGCGAGGAGTCTGGCAGGGGGTGGCTGTGCGGCCCACTGCCGGCTTGCTGCTGCTGCTGCTGCTGCTGCTGTGGTGGCGGCTTGCTGTGCAGCACCTGCTGCTGCTGCCGCGCTGCGTTGTCCAGTCCAGTGCGCTGCATGGATGCATAAAAGCAACACGGGAGGCAGCAGCATCAAGCTCACAACGAACTTGACCGGGGGGAAAGTCACAAGCCTTTCACGCATGTCATGTGGCATGCAGCCTAGTAAGGTGGCTCTGGCTCTGACATCACGAGCACCAGCAACTTTGTAACATACTTGCTGCCATGTTACACACAAGGGACCTACATAACACATAATTCACAACGTACTGACGACACTTCACAGTGTGATGCGCCTCCCCTGCCAGCCGTCGTCTATGATGAGCCATCGCAGCTGTAACACACACCTGCTACCATGCGCTGTTTATATAACGGACCGAAATGTTAATAACATGTTACATGTGCCTCACCTGCAAGCCGTCGGCTATGATGAGCCAGCGGGGCACCAGGGCGGGGTCTGCCACCTCGCACAAGTAACAGACATAACATGCTTGTTACATGTTACACACGCCTCACTCACCTGCCAGCCGTCGTCTATGATGAGCCAGCGGGGCACCCGGGCAGGGTCTGCCGCCCTGAACCCCTCCAGCCCTTGCTGCAGCCCTAGCCCCGACACATCGTGGTAAAATGCATCCCAGGTGCACCAACCCTGCAGCAGACCATAAAAGTGTCTCACTTAGTAGTGGATCACACAGCACATTCCGCATGAACCCTTCCAGGCCCTGCTGCAGCCCTAACCCTGACACATCGTGGTAAAATGCATCCCAGGTGCACCACCCCTGCAGCAGGAACACAGAAGGAACAAAGAAGATTTGTGATATGGCATGACGCACTAAGCCGTCTTGCCTGTCGAGTGCACTGTGTACATGTGTTTGCTGCGAATGCTGCCTGCTGACAACTGGTCAGCCAGCCGCAACAAACACGTTTGACAAATCGGAGAAACATAAGCCGCCATGCGGGCAGGACTGCTAGATGTGTGCGCTGATCTTCTACTGCTGTGGCGGTGCTGCCTGCTGGGCCATGTATGTACACGGCACAGCTGCACCCACCAGGCTGCTGCAGATGTCCGGCACTTGCTTCTCCCAGCGGGGGCGCGCACCACCTGTATACGCAGCAGCAGCAGCAGCAGCAGCAGCAGCAGCAGCAGCAGCAGCAGCAGCAGCAGCAGCAGCAGCAGCAGCAGCAGCAGCAGCAGCAGCAGCAGCTTGATGTTGATCTTGAGGCATGCAACTGCTCCCCGAGTGCGTTGCACACGATCAACCTACAATTACATGTAGTACGCAGTACCTACTGTCACTACTCCACAGGATAAAAGAATGGCAACTGCTGGGCAGCAGCGCTCACCTGCAATGGCTGCTGCTGCTGCCACCGAGGCATCAACGAGCGCGAAAGGGTCGCTGCCTGCTGCAATATATACAGCCTGCTGCCAGCTGTTGCGGAGCAGGTCCGGGTTGCCGCTGTCGAAATGAAGTGCGAGGGCGTTGCCTGAGGCCGGCTGCTGCCTGCAGAGAGCAGGTGGTGAGACACGCAGCAGCAGCAGAGCAGCAGTAGCAGGGGCAGACAGCAGGAGCAAGTCAGGGTTGCCGCTGTCAAAGTGCATCACCAGGGCGTTGCCTGAGGTTGGCTGCTGCCTGCAGGGCAGGTGCACAAATGCAAAAGACGGCAGCAGCATGCAGCGATCAGGGCAGCTGCTGCGGCGCAAGTCAGGGTTACCGCTGTCAAAATGCAGCGCGAGGGCGTTCTTTGAGGCTGACTGTTGCCTGCAGCATGGGCAGACAAGGAGCAGGAGACAGACACAGACGTGCAAGGCAACACACAAGGCATCGATCTAGGCAGATCTGCAATCTAATGCAGCAGACAGCCCTCATTGCAGATGCAACAAGGAAAAGCTGCTCGCTCTTATGCCGCTAGTGCACTGCTTGCTCGAGGCTTGCGCTAGCAGGAATGCACAGGCGACTTCATTTTGACACCAGCATCGGAGTACATGCAGCAGTGCCAGCTGCAGGTACGTGAAATGCATTGCCTTACTATCAATGCGCATCATTGCTGCTGCTCACTTGGCGGGTTGCAGCGTTGCCTTGCAGCCATCCGGCAGCATCGGCAGGGCCAATGCTGCACTTTCTTGCATCAATGCGTGTACCAATGCGGGTACCAATGTGTGTACCAATGCGTGTGCCAATGCGTGTATTACAGCAGTGCATCAGGCGTATATCTCTGCGCGTCCCTGCTGCTCACTTGGCGGGCTGCAGTGTAGCCTTGCAGCCATCCGGCAGCAGCGGCAGGATTGTCGCATACAGCGGCTGCATTTTCTGCTGCCTGCTGCTGCCTTCACTGACACCAGCAGCAGCAGCAGCAGCAGTGCCGTCCAGCTGCACCAGCATGAACTGGATGTGACCTGGCAGCCCTGCAATGCTGCTTGAATGGTAGGGGCTCATCCAACACAGCTTGATGCGGGCACATGCCAGGAAAGCACTGCCGCAGACCTCCCCTAGAAGAACCGATGCCTCTGCAGCTGCATTGCTGCTGCTGCTGAGGTCAAGCAGCAGCCCTGGTGCAGCTGGATGTGACGAATGCAGGTCGCTGCTGCTGCTGGTGCTGCTGGGTAGGTGGGGATGCGCAGACAGGGCCACCCCTTGGCCCAGGTTCTTGATGACTGTGGTGCCATCGCTGCTGCAGATGCTGTTTTCTTTCAAATGCAGCTGAATGAGGCCGGGAAAGCTGCCAGGGCTGCTGCTGTTTCTTGCCATGCTGACCTGGCACTGCTGATGTGGCAGAGGCTGCTGCTTCTGCTGCTCCACTGTTGTTGATGTTGCAGCAGCTGCCCTTTGACCGGCTGCTGTGATGCCAGCACGTTTTAGCTTCAATCCTGCAGCGATTGCATCGGAGGTGGCTTAGAGACGAAAGGAAGGTTTGCACTGGAGTCCCGGCAAGTCCGAGCCAGTATGAAGCGGAGACGCACCAGTGGTAGGAGCTTTACAAGAAAAAACCGGCGGTTTAATAGGTTTGTTTGATGCTATTGGGGTTTCATAATGTCGAGGAATTGAAACTTTGGCAGGACGTGAGAGAACGAGCATCAACACGTGCGGGTCTGAGCTGATCAAAAGGAACAAGCGCGCCACTATCACCATTTAGATGATCAGCAGCGTTCTGGTCCAAACGAGGGTCAGTCGGCCATAGGCAGTACGGCACTGACACAGCAGCAAAGACCTCGCTGTTCTGCTCAAGGGTTCCACGGCTGTTGCTGCCCCAACATCTCTTGATTTCATGTAGAAACCGTTGCTGTTTGCAAGATAGCACGTCAGTAAGCATGATTACTCACCTGCTGCAATTTCAGCTGACCAGCACAGCAGCAACTCTACTGCCTCTGTGACAAGCACACAAACGGCAAGCTTTGCTCTGCGCATACACTGCTGCACCTGATAAGGCAACCTCGTATGAATATAAGCCTAACAGCCAAGAATATGACAGCCTAGACAGGCAGCTCAGTGCTCAGCAGCAGCTGCATCGCAAAGCGACAGCAGCGCCAGAGCAACGTCGCTGGCGCTGCTCCTCAGCTGTGTAAAGCGCAAACGACCGCTTAGAAACCACACAAAGCACAAGGCATCACCTCACGAAACAGTTTCCTGCAAGCAGACATGGCTGCAAGCCCTCGGCTGCAGCTGCAGGCCCCATACCCACAGCTGCCAGCCCAGCAGCAGCAACCACAGCAGCAGCAGCAGCAGCTCCTGCAAGGCCCTCCAGGCAGCAGCAGCAGCAGCAATCCTGCAAGGCCGCGCAAGTGCGCAGAGGTCTGCATGGACCTGCTGTTTACTGAGGCAGTGCAGTTTTTCTCTGAGCAGCACTACGGCCCTGCTGCTGGGGCAGCGCTGCAGGCAGTAGGCGTCAGAGTGGGGAGGCAGCTGGCGGAGAGGTGCGCAGGGGTAACATGGGGCAATGTTAATGAGAAGATGATGACGGCACTGCTGATGCCTCACTTGTATGGCACCTTATGTGTGTAGACATGTTGCAGCGTCAGAGTGGGGCGGCAGCTGGCAGAGAGGTGTGCAAGGGAGCACAAGGGGGTTGCAAAGTATATCATGTAGCAAGGGACTGTATGCCACTTCTGTGGTGTCAGTTTGTTGTGTACATTATGAAACGGATGCTTCAGGTACAAGAAAGGCATACTAACGCAGCTGACTGCAGCTGTTGGTAAGCAGCAGCACATGAACATGTCACAAGCAAGCTGGAGCGCTGGTACAACACAGCACATACAACTGACGTTACGCTCTGTCATTCAAATCCCCACGACAGGTACAGCCGCGACCAGCCGCGGCTGGGTGGCGCGCTGGAGGCGATCATGTGTACAGAACTGGCGTGTCATGTTGTTGCTGTTGAGGTTCTTTTACGTGATTTGCAGGTACAGCCGTGACAAGCCGCGGCTGGGTGACACCCTCGAGGTGATCAAGTTCATCTGCAAGGACTTCTGGCTCACACATCTGCTGGTGTGTTACTTTGTTGCTGTTGCTTTTTTGAATCCTGCAGGCACAGCCGCGACAAGCCGCGGCTGGGTGACACCCTCGAGGTGATTGAGTTCAATGAAGCCCAATTGTCAATTTGTTACTTGCTGTATCTCCGAACTGTTTCACAGGTACAGCCGCGACAAGCCGCGGCTGGGTGACACGCTGGAGGTTATCAAGTTCATCTGCAAAGACTTCTGGCTGGCAGTATTCAAAAAGCAGGTGGACAACCTCAAGACCAACCACAGGGTGAGAACAACAGCAGGCCTTCTGCTGCAAATCTGGCGTTGGGTCTCTGCTCTGTGGTCTGATATGGTGTTGTGTGGCAGGTGTTTTCAGGATTGACTTCGCTTAGGCCAGCGGGTGCGCAGCAAAGACATTTCATGGCATAACTTTTTATCGTTTTATGGTTAACATACCACAGGCTGGCGGTGTTCAAGAATCAGGTGGACAACCTCAAGACCAACCACAGGGTGCGCAGCAAATACATTGCGTGGCACATTTGTTTGTACACTGTTTCACTAGCACAGGCTGGCGGTGTTCAAGAAGCAACCACAGGGTGAGAACAACAGCAGGCCTCCTGCTGCAGATAGGTGTTTGCTTCCTGCTCCGCTGGTCTGATATGTTGTTGTGTGGCAGGTGTTTTCAGAATTGACTTAGCTTGGGCCAGCGGGTGCGCAGCAATGACATTTCATGGCAAAAACTTTGTATCATGGTTGATATACCACAGGCTGGCGGTGTTTAAGAAGCAGGTGGACAACCTGAAGGCCAACCACAGGGTGCGTGCGTGGGGTTATGTGTGGCAAATGCTTGTTGTGGTTGATATGAGGCACAGGCAGCCAAGTAGTAGGAGGATAACCTGAAGACCATCCACAGGGTGCGCAGCAGCGATATTCTGTGGCAGATTGTTTGTAAGACATTGCAACAGCGCAGGCTGCCAATGGTCAAGAAGCAGGTGGACAACGTGATGACCCACCACCGGGCGAGGCGTGGCGGGCTGCTGCTGCTTTTGTGCTTGTGCTTTTGTGCTGGTTTGAAGAGCGCTGGATGCTTGTGTGCTGTGTGTTGTGCATGTCACATTGCATCTGCAGGACAACAACGTCCGCTGGCTGCTGTGCATGATACCCGTTTCATCACTACCTGTCACAATGCAAGGTGACATCTTTGTAACTTGTTGTGTTTGGTTGCCGCAGGGCATCTACATGCTGCAGGACAACAACTTCCGCTGGCTGCTGCGCGTGGCGCCTGCAGCAGCACCCACTGACGGCAGCAGCCCTAGTGAACAGCTGGCAGCAGCAGCGGCGCCCTACCTGGAACTGCCCTGCGGCATCATACGCGGTGCGTTACTCTGTCGAATGTTGTTTTGTGGTGTCCACTGGACACTGTCCAGTGTGCTTCATGGGCTGAGGGTTGACCTTCATGTGGGTCTGCAGCTGGCAGCAGCAGCGGCGCCCTACCTGGAGCTGCCCCGCGGCATCATCCGAGGTACGTGTTGCGCAAAATTTTTTTCTGTCAGCATCGTGGTTTTGTGATGCCAACACACTGGCAGTGTTGGTCATCAAGTTGGTCTGATAGCAGTGACACCTCACACTTGTGGCAAATTGGTGCTGGCAGCTGTAAGCATCATCACACGCAGCAGATGTGAGCAGGAAACCAGAGACATGGCAGTGTCGGCTCTGTGGATGGTGTGCAGTAGCACCTGCTCCCTTTGTGTGCCCGTCTGCCTCTGTTCAACTACGTCAGCCACTAGTACATGAGTTGAGTAGTACATGAGTTGAGTAATACATGAGTTGAGCTCTGTCACTCCTGCTGCTGCTGCTGCTCCTGCTGCTGCTGCCAGGCGCGCTGACGCACCTAGGGCTCAACTGCACTGTGGAGGGTGACGCGCGCTCCCTACCTAGCTGTAAGTGGTGTCTTTGACTGATACACGCTGCCTCGGTGCTGTCCAGGCATTACCTTGAGAACAGTCATGAACCGTGAGCTGCAGTCAAACCTGGTCAAACCGGCAGCCATGCCAAGCAGATGCAACACTGCGTTACAGCGTGCTAATGTACAAGTTGGTGTTTGTGGGTGTTTGCATCATTAATCCGCGGTCTACTGCTGCCACTGCTGCTGCTTCTGTGTGCTGCAGGTTCATTCACCATCAAGATTGTCAGCTAGCGTGGCCGCAGTTGCCTGGTGCTGCTGACATGCGGATATCACGGCATTGATGTGGAGTTAAGTATGCATCATGGAGTAAATTGGCGACTGCTGAAACACGCAGCTGGCTTGGGTTGCAAGTCATGCACTTGGGATGGTGGGCAGCTGCAGTGTCGGTCTGTATTCTCCTGCGTAGGGTGGCTCCTGATAGGCTGTGCCGTTGCTTAATAGACCCCTGCGGTTTCTGGCAACTTGTAGCATGAACACCGCTTTACCTCGAAAGATCGCTCCCACCCATAGATCACTGTCGAGATTCGTGCTGGCGTAAGTACCTTGGACACTCGCGTTGTTCCGAAGCTGCCCCAAAGCCAGCTGCTGCGGCCCTCCGCTGGCTATCTGCCTCATTTTGATTACATCATTTACCATGCACTATACAACGACTATTGGCGCTTCAGGTGCCATCAGCGTGCCTGCTCGCTTCCGGACTGCTGTCGTCCTCCGTGGCAGCAGCAGGTGCCCTGCTCGCCGCACGATCACATGCCGAACATGGAAGAACGACTCGCAGGGCGCCTTGGAGGTGACCTTTCAGCAAGCTTGCAGTCGCGGAGGATAGGCTTGCGATCAGTGCTGTCTGTGTGGCAAGAACAAGCACACTGCTGCTGCTGCTGGTGCATGGCATGCTTCTGCTGCTCTGATAGTCGCTACCAGTGGACTGCTTGCAGTGGCAGATGCCTTTAAATAGTTGAGTAAGACATAAACGAAAGCAACAAACACAAGTGATGCCGGTTTGTCCAGTTCAACTCTTGTCCAACAGGGCACAGCTGATGCATTCCTTGCAAAGATTTCCTGGCTGCTATCACAGTGTGCCGAAAACTTCATGCGCCTGCTGTTGCTTTCACTCTTTGCAGTTCTTCATCCATGACTTTTTCAAACAGCTGCAGCAGGCAGCGGAGGAGCAGCGGCGCCTGCAGGGCAGGCACTCAGCCAGCAGCAGCTGCAGCAAGCATAGCCACCACGGCAGGCCTCACCACCACCATCAGCACCACCACCACCACCAGCAGCAGCAGCAGCAGGCTCCACAGCAGCACCATGATCAACAGTGTAACCGTGCCCACAATAACATTCAACATCGTCAGGGGCAGGCTTCCGCAGCAGCAGAGAGCAGCCAGCAGCAACCTGTCACTGCAGACAACCCAGCAACCTCCACCACCAAGGGCAGCAGCAGCAGCAGCAGCAGCAGCAGCAGCAGCAGCAGCAGCAGCAGTAGCAGCGGTGGCCTAGTCACTAGGAGTCCAAAATGCTCACTAGGAGTCCAAAATGCTGCTGCCCCTGCCGCTCTCAGTCCTGCTGCTGCCGGCAGTGCTGAGCAGCTGCTGGCTGTTGATGTGGTGGACACAGCAGCAGCCTACCTGCTGTATGCTGATGTGCCTGGCATTGAGTGGCCTGAGCAGCTGAGCATCCAACTGTCAGAGCAACTGCCTGAGACAAATGTACCAGCAGCAGCAGCAGCAGCAGCAGCAGCAGCAGAAGTGGGACCGGCCCGGAGTCAGCTGCAGCAGGGGCAACTGCAGCACCACTCGACTGAGGAGGCTGACCCGCGGTCAACACCAGAACCGCAGCAGCAGCAGCAGCAGCAGCAGCAGCAGCAGGCTCGGCTTGTGTTGACCATCTCCGGCCAGCGCAGGGGCCCAGCCGGCAGTGTGCCGGGCAGCGCTGCTGCTGCTGCTGCTGCTGCTGCTGCTGCTGCTGCTGCTGCTGCTGCTGCTGAGGGTGCTGCTGCTGCTGACAATGCTGATGCTGATTTGCCAGCTGCATTCAAGCAGCAGGAGCGCAGCTTCCAGCGCTTTTTGCGCAGCTGGCTGCTGCCTGACGATGCTGACAGTGCGGGGATTACTGCGCAGGTGGCATGTGGCGTGCTGAGCATCACTGTGCCGAAAAAGGCTAGCATCAGCAGTTGAGCTGATGTCAGCAGCAGTTGTTACTGAGATAGCACTGCCATCTAGCTGAGCAGTTGACTCAACCATGTGACATGGCAAGGGGTGCAGCTTGCAGCCCAAGCGGGCAGCAACAGCAGCAGCGGTCGAGGTGAAAGCAGGAGTATTCAAACAGCAGAAGTGGGGGTGATGCTAGCACTTGATGAGGGATACGGGAGGTGTGTGGCAGTTGATGGCGGTTGATGGTGCAGCAGGGTTTGGACGTGATGTGCTGGGATGCATGCCGCTGATTGAGCGGGATGGGTTGAGGGCTGTTCTCAAACTAGTGAGAGTTGTGGGCACTGCACTGCAGCAGCTTGGAAGGATGGAAGTGTCTGAGTTAAGGGTGTGAGTGTGTGTTACATGTAACTGCCTCCAGAGTTATGACCGACATGAGAGAAGTGGCTAGCTGCTGATCCCGCATTGTACTGGCAGTATGACCAACTTTCGCTGATGCCGCGTCGAAATTTGCGGGACGTGGCCATACGTGGGCAGTAGTGGCACAAGTGACGAAGCGTGCCCAGATGGACGCCGTTCAAGCTAAAAGACTCTACAATTTAGCAATTATTGTAGTTTAAAACGTAGAGATAACATCATGGCGTACCAGGCGGAGGACAGGGACCTTCTAGAGGAGAAGGTGGGCCGTGCCCAGGCTGCTGCAGCTTCTGCTGCTGCTACTGCTGCTGCCTGCACCAGCAGGCAAATCAAAGGGCACGCCTCGTTGCAAATATGGCAGCCAACTGAACATGATCAATATATGACAAATGCAATACAGATCAGCACACAGTGTTCTTCAATTCACAAAAGCTTGCAATGTTCGCACGCAGCAGCTGCACATTTAACAGATGTGACTGTCTTTCTTTGAGACGAATTTAAGACACCAACTCCGCACACTACTTACAGCAGCTGCACACAGCAGAGTACTGGCATGCTGCTGTGTTATGCCCCAGGTCAACAAACAGCAAAGGCCCTCCTGCATTGCAACCCTGCTCCACGCACCACCGTGCAGCAACAGCACACGAAGCCGCACCTACACCACCAATGCCAACCCAGCTGCTGCTGCTGCTGCTGCTGCTGCTGCTGCTGCCAGGTTAAGGCGGTGTACCTGCAGCTGCGGCTGGTGGGGGACGCCTCGCCAGCGCAGCAGCGCCACGCGCAGGAGGAGCTGCGAAAGGTGCTGAGCAACATCAAAGCAATAGGCGAGCCGCGACTGATCAAGCAGCAGCGCAGAGGTGAGGGGTGCAAATTTGGTGGCTGTGTTGTGCCTTGTGTGGTGACTTGGAAATGCGACGAGGAGCTGCGCAAAGTGCTGAGCAACATCAAAGCAATAGGAGAGCCGCGGCTGATCAAGCAGCAGCGCAGAGGTGAGGGGTGCAAATTTGGTGGCTGTGTTGTGCCTTGTGTGGTGACTTGGAAATGCGACGAGGAGCTGCGCAAAGTGCTGAGCAACATCAAAGCAATAGGAGAGCCGCGGCTGATCAAGCAGCAGCGCAGGGGCGAGGGGCGTTATGTTGGTGCTGTTGTACTGTTAGTCATGCTGTGTTGTTGACAGTGAGATTGCAGTTTGCATCTAAGCATTTCTGTTGTGCTGTGCTGTGCCTGCTGTGCTGTTGCTGTGCAGGAGCCATCTGGGAGCACAATGCCGTGTACCCCCAGCTGCACAAGCTGGTGCCAGGAATAACTAAGGATGACATCAGCCCTGCCCATGACAGCAACCAGGCATCAGCCAAGAGGTCTTTGGAGCTGGTGAGATGCAGCAGCAGCAGCAGTGGCAGCAGCAGCAGCATTAGCAACTGTGACAGCAACCAGGCAACAGCTCAGAGGTCCATTTATCTGGTGAGATTTAGCAGCAGCAGCAGCAGCAGCAGCAGCAGCAGCAGCAGTGGCAGCAGCACCAGCATCAACTCCAGCTTTGACAGCAACCACGCAACAGCCAAGAGGTCTTTGGAGCTGGTGAGCGGTAGCACCAGCAGCAGTGGCAGTAGCAGCAGTAGCAACTGTGACAGAGACCAGGCAACAGCTCAGAGGTCCATTGATCTGGTGAGATTAGCAGCAGCAGCAGCAGCAGCAGCAGCAGCAGCAGCAGCAGTGGCAGCAGCAGCAGCATCAGCTCCAGCTGTGACAGCAGGCAGGCATCAGCCAGGAGGTTGCTGGAGCTGGTGAGCTGGCAGCAGCGGCATCAGCAGCAGCAGCAGCAGCAGTGGCAGCAGCGGTGTTAGCAGTAGCACCAGCAGCAGCCCGGCCTACGCAGGCAACAGCCAAGTGGTTGTTTGAGATGGTGAGTGGCAGCAGCAGCAGCAGTGGCAGCAGCAGCAGCAGCAGCAGTGGCGCCATTGCGGCCCTGCTCATGACAGCGACCAGGCAATAGCCAACAGGTCGTTGGAGCTGGTGAGTGGCAGCAGCAGCAGCAGCAGCAGCAGCAGCAGCAGCAGCAGTGGCGCCATTGCGTCCCTGCCTACGACAGCAACCAGGCAACAGCCAAGTGGTTGTTTGAGATGGTGAGTGGCAGCAGCAGCAGCAGCAGCAGCAGCAGCAGCAGCAGCAGCAGTGGCGCCATTGCGTCCCTGCCTACGACAGCGACCAGGCAACAGCCAAGTGGTTGTTTGAGATGGTGAGTGGCAGCAGCAGCAGCAGCAGCAGTGGCGCCATTGCGGCCCTGCTCATGACAGTGACCAGGCAATAGCCACCAGGTCGTTGGAGCTGGTGAGTGGCAACAGCAGCAGCAGCAGTAACAGCAGCAGCAGCAGCAGTGGTAGCAATGGCAGCAGCAGCAGCAGCAGCAGCAGCAGGGAGGATTGTCTGATACTCGCTGATGCACCCCCTGCGGCACTTTCAACCCAAGCCGTCACCTCTCTCTGGCCTCTGCCTGCACCACCCAGCCTTCCTGCATTGCTGCTGCTCCTGCTGCTGCTGCTGCTGCTGGTGCTGCTGCAGTGGCGCGAGGCGGAGTGCCTAGCGCTGCGCCCGCACAGCATGGCCCGGCTCAAGGCCCTCCCTGAGCTGCGCCAGATCATCGCCCATGCAGCAGTGCCAGCCATCCACAGCTGTGCAGGGGAGCTGCGGCAGCTGGCAGCAGCAGCACAAACACAAAGAGATGCAGAGGCAGATGCAGAAGCACTGTGGGAGGTAGAGAAAGCAAGGAGGCAGCCTGGCGGGGAGGCACAGCTGTCTAGGGCTGTGCTGCAAAGGGCGGCAGCAGCTGAGGCGCGGCTTGCAAAAGCAGCAGAGGCAGCAGCAGCAGGGGCAGCAGCAGCAGGGGATGAAGATGAGCTGTTCAGTGCAGATGTGCGGCAGATGCTGCGCAAGGAATGGCTCGATGATGACAGTGACAAGGAACTGCTGGCCCATGTGGCTCCCGGGCTGCGGCTGTGCCTGGCTGCTGAGGTGGCGGTGGGCATG
>RWJK01001032.1:38117-54837 GCA_004335835.1 Scenedesmus sp. ARA3 | reverse complement strand
GCTGCTGCTGCTGCTGCTGCTGCTGCTGCTGCTGCTGCTGCTGCTGCTGCTGCTGCTGCCCACTGCATTGCGGGTGGCTGCATTGCAAACCAGAGCATCCTCATTGGGAAGAGGATCATGTACAAGATCACATTGAGTGCGCACAGCAGCAGCAGCTCGTGAATGGCAGCTGAGTTCCGTCTCATCAGCAAAACTCACTGCCAACACTTGCTTCTCTGCTGCTGTTGTCGTGATGTATCAGCATGCGTGCAGCACGTATGTTCGGATGTCCATGCGCGTCGGGTCGGCTTGTTGGACACGTGGGGCAGGACACCCTTCCTGCAGCTGCTGACACTTGCCGCTCTGCTGCCATTGTGTTTGTGTTGTCTTCTTGTGTTGTGTCATCATTGCTAATGTACGCATACACACAATGTATTACATCACCGCAGGTCAAGGCAGCCTTCCTGCAGCTGCGCTGTGTGGAGGATGCGTCAGCAGAGCAGCAGCGCGAGGCGCAGGAGCACCTGCGCGTTGCGCTGCATTCATTGAAGGTGCTTGGCGAGCCACGGCTGCTGCAGCAGCCGCGCAGGGGTGAGTGTGAGAAATATGGTACAAGCATGTCTTGTTATATTGTGGAGATAACACAGCTTCACTTGGCACGACATGCGCTTAAGGTGCTTGGCGAGCCACGGCTGCTGCAGCAGCCGCGCAGGGGTGAGAAGTGCAGCTGCATGTATGGTACTTCTGTTCAAGTGCGTCACAGTAGCTGCTCAAGGTGCTTATGTGGCGTGTGAGAATATCAGGATGGTACCATACCCTTTCCAACAGCCGATGCCTGCCCATATAACATTAGCATGCTGCTGATTACTGCCTTGGGTGCTGCTGCAGGGGCATTGTGGGAGCACAAGGCGGTGCACAACTCGATTGCGTCACTGGTACCAGGGGTGGCGCAGGCAGATGTACGGCCAAAAGATGACAGCGCTGAGGCGGTACTCAAGAGGTCACTGGAGCTGGTGCGTGGCAGCAGCAGCAGCAGCAGCAGCAGCAACAGCAGCAAACGGATTATTCTAGGCTAAGCATCAGCATCATGAACAGGTCACCAGTTTGCGCTTGCTGAGCGGCGGCAGCAGCAGCAGCAGTCGCAGCAGCAGGAACTGTGTGTCTTGGGTGGAGCATAGCTTTTTATCAACGGGGTGTGCAGCAGCAGCAGCAGCTGAAGCAGCAGCATCAACGCATGTGCATATCACAGCATCAGTCGCAGCCCTGAAGGCATTTGCTTATGCTTCGGCTTACCTCCTGCTGTTGTATCTGCTGCTGCTGCTGCAGTGGCGCGAGGCAGAGTGCATTACTCTAGCCCCGCACAGCATGGCCCGGCTCAAGGCCCTCCCTGAGCTGCGCCAGATCATCGCCCATGCAGCAGTACCAGCCATCCACAGCTGTGCAGGGGAGCTGCGGCAGCTGGCAGCAGCAGCGCAAACACAAAGAGATGCGGAAACTGAAGAGGCAGTGCTGACAGCAGCACGGGTATTGCTGCCAGGTGCATTGGATGATGAGTCTGCTCAGATCAGGCGCAGCGCGGCGGAAGTGAATGCACGGCGAGCAGCTGCCAAAGCTGCGAAAGCAGCAGCCAGGAAGAACAAGTGTGAAGCACAGGGCGGCGATCCAGCAGCAGCAGCAGCAGCAGCAGCAGCAGCAGCAGCAGCAGCAGCAGCAGCAGCAGCAGCAGCAGCAGCAGCAGCAGCAGCAGCAGCAGCAACAGAGGAAGGAGCTGACACTGATGGCGAGGTGGAGCTATTCAGCGCTGACCTAAAAGAGCAGCTACGCAATGCGTGGATTAACGGGACTGATCCCTCGCTGCTGGCGCTGCTTGCGCCTGGGCTGCGGCTGTGCCTGGCTGCTGAGGTGGCGGTGGGCATGCTGTGCCCCGAGTGAGGCTGCGGCTGGGTTGGACATGGGTAGCGCTTGCAGGAAAGCTGCTGTGCTTGCAGGAAAGCTGCACTTCTTGCAGGAAAGCCGCATGTGTGACGCCTGCCTTACAATTTGTCAGCTGCAGCAGGCATATCCAATGCAAGTAGCCATCTGTCTTCTAACAGTTCACGTGTTTGCTGTCCTGCAGGCAGCCGCCGCCGCCAGACACGCCCGAGCACGCAGCAGCGCTGCAGATGTTTGTTGTGGAGGCCTGGAAGCACGTGGATGCTGAGCTGGATGCAGCGGGCCTGATCAGCATCAACGGCGTAGAGCGCAACACAGCAAAGGCCATCAAAGATCTCTGGAGCCATATGCAGGATGCCAGCAGCAGCAGCAGCAGCAGCAGCAGCAAGGCAGGTGCTGAGGGGGCAGGAGAACAGCAGCAGCAGCAGCAGGCTAAGCCGCCGCGTCTGCCGCGCATTGGCGACTGGGGCCTGGCCCCCCACCTGGACCTGCAGCTGCAGCTGCCACCTCAGCAGCTGCTGCAGCTGCTGCTGGAGCTGGTGGCACACACCCAGCAGCAGCAGCAGCAGAATGAGGCGAACGAGGCTGCTGAAGGTAGTAGCCGTAGCAATGGCAGCTGGACTACAACAGCAGCAGGGACAGAAGGCACAACAGCAGCAACAGCAGCAGCAGCCGCAGCGCATGGCGGCTTGCCATTTGCTCTGTCTGACCTCGATCAAGCAGCAATTGACAGCACCAAGAGCCTGGTTGCAATAACATCTCACATAGAAGACTATGCGGCAGTGAAGCAAGCCATAGCCAGATGCAGCAGCAGCAACGACGACTGCAGCAGCAGCACCAGCAGCAGCAGCAGCAGCAGCAGCAGCAGCAGCAGCAGCAGTGGCACAGATGCACTGGGTGCAGCAGTTGCTCACATGCTGCTCCAGGGCTGCCTAGGCCCTAACAGCAGCAGCAGCAGCTGTGCGCAACAGCAGCCGCAGCTCACACCAGCAGCCATGAGCAGTGCCAAGAACCTGGCAGCAGCGCTGTCTTGTAGGCTCTCTCGGTTACAAAAGCAGCAGCAGCAGCAGCAGCAGCAGCAGTCTGAATCAGCAGCAGGTGCAGGGACTACAGACACAGATGCACCAGATCCATTAGCACCACCTGGTGAAGCAGCAGCAGCAGCAGCAGCAGCAGCACAGCCAGCAGACCTTGTGTTTGGTCTGATACACAGCATGGCTGCCACCCTCACCCTGCAGTTCATAGATCAGGCCTGGGAGTCTGCCGGCGGAGCAGCAGCAGCAGCGTGGCAGCAGGCCGTGCCGCTGCAGGTGCTGCTGCTGTGTGGGCAGCTGCAGCAGCTAGTAATGCTCCTGAGTGTGGCCCTCCATGCGCCTGACGGTCTCCTTTGCAGCAGCAGCTCAGAAAAGCTAGCACCACAGGAGCAGTCTGGGCGGCAGACAGGCAATGCAACAGCAGCAGCAGCAGCAGCAGCAGCAGCAGCAGCAGCAGCAGCAGCAGCAGCAGCGGCGAAGCAGCCGAGCCATGTTGTGCAGATGCTGCTGTCCAAATTGTTAGGCATGCTGCAGATGGTGAGGCACTTCAAGGAGGCAAATGCAGCACTGAACAGCAATGCAGCAGCAGCAGCAGCAGCAGCAGCAGGAGCTGCGGATGAGACTGGCAAGGCAGAGAGCAGCAGCGCTGCTCTGATTAGCGGCAGCAGCAGCAGCAGCAGCAGTGGGATGATGGATCCGCTAAGGTTCTTTTCTTCTAGAGGCCCTCTGGCCTGTGGGGTTTTGGGCTTTGCTGAACCCTCAGGGGCTGGCACCTACAGCAGCAGCAGCAGCAGCTTTGGATCTAGCACTGCAGAAAGCAGTGCCGTGACAACACCAGCAGCAAATTATGTTCAGCAGCAGCAGCAGCAGCAGCAGCAGCGGGGTGAGCTCCATGAGATGCTGTGGCATGCAGCGCTAGGCAGCGGCATCTGGCAGATCGCCACAGCACATGTAGATGCAGCTTTGCAGCAGCAGATCGCCAGTCCGAGGTTCCACAGCTGCGCCACAAGCAGCAGCTTGCTTGAAGTAGCTGACGAGCTGCGGCGGCTGACAATGTCACCAAACAGCCGATTTGATCTGCTGAATGTTTCACCGCTCAAAAAAGAAGAAGCAGACGAGTTCACGCTGCAGCTGAGGCGCCAGGGAGTGTCAGTGTCAAAAGGCGCAGCGCTGATGTGCCGATCTGGCCTAAGCATTGCTGCTGCTCAGGTAATGCTGGCTAAGCGGGCGCTGCTAGTGAAGGTAGGGTTGACTAGCAGGAAGGGCAAGCGGATGCAGAAAGAGGCGAAGCAGCAAGGGACGCAGCAGCTGCTGGAGCGGCTTCGCAGTATTGGCATGAGTGGATCAAGTTACGTGGCAGGCACAGCTGATGAGGATCTGCTCATGAGCAGCAGCGGCAGCAGCAGCAGCAGCAGCAGCAGCGAGGATGAGCCTGACCAAGATGAAAAGCAGGAGGCAGGACCTGCAGCGCGCACTGCGATGACACCCTTACATCAGCGCAGCAGCAGCAGCAGCAGCGAAGCATGGTCAGGATCTGATGACGAAGAAAATGACAGTCATGCTGACTCAGGAACTCCCAGCCGCCTGTTTGACATGCCACACAAGGGCCTGGGGTGCAGCTACCGCTGGTTAAAACACACGCGCAGGGCTGCAGCAGCAGCAGCTGCCAAGACTGCTGCTGTGACTGGGCTGTCTGCTAGAAAGAGGAGGAATCTGCTGAGGGAGGCTCAAGCTGCATACAGGTGATGCACTGTGGCAATTGAGCTGAGCTCAACAACACATAACATCTGGCTGAGAACTCATTTCCACAAGTGGCGCAGTTTGAAGGGCCGCGTGTAGGACCTCCGTGTGTGTAGTACCGGAGATGTGCAGTGCTTGCATTATGGTTGGGCAGGCGGGACAGCAGAAGCTGTGGTCTGCTGTTGCTGCAACATACTGCTAGAGTTGCAGGGGAGGCAGTGGTTGCTGCTTCGCTTGTTGCTCAGCCAGGCTTCAGGCAGTGCACATAAGCAAAACACAACATGATTGTTGCAACCAGAGTTGCATGGCGCCATCCTCACTTGCTGCTGCTCCTGCTGCTGCTGCTGCTGCTGCTGGGCAAGCTGTCGCCAGCCAGCCAGGCCTTCTACGCGCAGTACCTGGCAGTGTGCCCGCACTGCCCTGACCCAGAGTGAGTAGCTGGGTTGCTGATTGTGCTGTTGATGACATAAAGATGCTGTTGATGACTGTACCTGGCGGTGTGCCCACACTGCCCTGATGCAGAGTGAGTAGCTTGGTTGCTGACGGTATTGTTTGTGTGCACTCTGCACGGCTACTCAGCTGCTAAGGTGGTCCTCTACATTCAAGTTCAGGAGGCGCAGCACGTCAGCCGTCAAACGTTGTCAAATGACTGCCGTCTCCCTGTCTCGTACCGGCTTGTACTGTCACTCCGTTCTTTACACAGCATGTGGACGCTGATCAAGCGCAGCAATTGTACTGCCAGATCACTGCCAGCTCACTGCCTTGTACTGCTCTCTCCCTGTCTTGTACCGCCATGTACTGCCACACCCTTCCTTTCACAGCATCTGGTCGCTGATCAAGCGCAACATCGTGCGCGTGCTGTGGAGCCCACCACAGCTGGACTGACAGCTCAGTGCCTGTACTGCCACTCCCTAGCCTTGCACTGTCTTGCACTGCCCTGTACTGCCCCCATATGTTGTTGCAGCATCTGGTCGCTGATCAAGCGCAGCATCATGGGCGCGCTGTGGAGTCCACCGCGGCTGGATTGGGAACTCAGTGCCTGTACCGCCGCTCATAAGCTTGCACTGTCTTGTACTGCCCCATATTTTGCAGCATTCAAAGCCTGATCAAGCGCAGCATTGTGCGCGTGTTGTGGAGTCCACCGCAGGTCGAGTCCTCGTGTTGCCTTTTAATGCCGCTTTCTAAGCTTGCACTGTCTTGCACTGCCCTGTACTGCCCCATATGTTGCTGCAGCATCTGGTCGCTGATCAAGCGCAGCATCGTGCGCGCGCTGTGGAGTCCACCGCAGCTTGACTGCATAGACATGCAGCTAGCAGCGCCCTCTGTGGCATGCCCCAACAAGGAGCGACACAAGCGGCAGCTGCAGTATGCAAGGGCCCTCAACAGCGGATACCTGAAGGTCTGTGCAAGGTGCTTTTTTTTCAGGATAGGCTTCAGTGCTCACAATCCACACATAGAGACTGTTGCTAGATCTGTGTTGAGTGCGGCCCCTGTTATGCTGCCCTTTGCATGCCCTTCATACTACCGGCACTTGCTGTTGCTACATTGCCTGAAGTATGTTGCTTTCACACTGCCTCTCTCCCCAACTGCCCTCATCACTTTCATTACAGGGCTACTCTGCCGGCACTGTCGTGCTCGCGCAGCAGCTGCTGCTGGCGCTGTCGCCGCTGCACGCGCAGCTGCTGCCGCGGCCTGAGACCGCCTTCCTGTGCCCCTCCAGCTTCCCCGCAGCAGTGGGGAAGGCACTGACAGCTGAGGTGGCTTCACGGCCTCTGCTGGACATGTTTCAGCACAAGGAGGCTCATCTGACGATGTGGCATGTGAACTGGCACATAGGGCTGCGGCGATATGCCGCAGACAAGCAGCAGCAGCAGCAGCAGGTGCTTGGAAAGGGCGGCAGGCGGGCCGGCAGCAACAGCAGCAGCAGCCAGGCACGGCTTGCAGCAGATGACGTTGATGCACTCTACCTGGACCCAGAAGCAAAGTGAGCTGATCCAACACTGTCATCACTGGGTCATAACATGCCAGTAACAGCGTTGCATTCTACATGCTGAGTAGCAGCTCACTCTGCCAGGATGCACTGGGTTGCATGCACCACATCAGGCATGTCTTGCCTTGCTCACTTGTCTGTACAACCCAGCCAGCATACATGGCAGCGATTGCAATGCTGGCCCTTGCACAACTTGCTCTGCCCGTCATCCTCTTTTCCATGTTGCGTGCTGCTGCCCAATGTCTCACACTCTCTACTTCTCCCTCCGTCTTACACTTTCTGGTGCATCGCGCTGTGCCGCACACCCGCAGGCTGTTTGTAGTCGGCTTTGCAGCCAGGCAGCTCTCCGGTGGCACTGCAGCACGCCTGCCATGCCATGCCAATCAACACATGTTACTAAATGGCACTCCAGACAGGCACTTCACAGCAGCGATGGCGCTGCTTCCTCTTCCACTTCGTGCCTCACCCCATATGGTACTGCATGTTGCTGCCTGCTGCTGCCTACCATGTCGCACTGTGTTGTGCACCCGCAGGCTATATGCAGTCGGCTTTGCAGCCAGGCAGCTCTCAGGCGGCACTGCAGCACGCCTTGACAGGGTCATGCCAGCTACCTGCGCTGCTGCAACAGCTACTGCAGTGACAGAAGCCACTTTTCAAGTCTGGCACACCCTCTTGGAAGGCCACATTTCGCCACTTGCTGGTACTGCTGCAGGCAGTGAGGCCATCCCAACCACCACCAGCAGCAGCAGCAGCAGCAGCAGCAGCTATGATGCTGCGCAGGCTGCAAGTCAGCAGGCAGACCAGCCTCTTGACTATGTGCTGCATTTCAGCCTTGAGGATAGCTTGAAGCTGCAGTATGCTGCTGCTTGGCCGAGAGACGTGCTGGCACCTGCTGCTGTGCAGCGACGAGATGCTGAGCTGGCGGCGGCTGCAGTGCCGATGGAGGCTTCGGCGTTACGTTACTTGTCATATGACAGGGATGACAGCAGTGCGCTGGATTCTGCTGCTGCTGCTGCTGCTGAGGAAGCAAGCATGGAGAAACAGCAGCAGGATCCATCAGCAGCAGCAGCAGCAGGGGAGCCTGAAGAAGTAAGCCTGAGTGATGTGGCAGCAGCAGCGCTGCAGCCGCCGCTGCCGCTGGATGCGGCTGTTGCTCCTGGCCTGTGGTGGCAGCGGCAGCAGCTGCTGCTGGGGCTGGACAGTTTCTGTGACCACTGCGGCAACAGAGTGGCTGGCGCAGCGCCGGTGAGCAATATATAACAATAATAACAACAATAACATGTTATTTGCCTGAGCTCCAGGGGTTAAGCATGAAGAAGAGTGTGTGTGGTGGGCGGTATTCTGGATGGCGGTTGTTGCAATATATATTGCTAAAGTGTTGTGTGCTGCTGCTGAAAATGGTAGAACGAAACTTGTCAGCAGTGCCTGGCAAGGGCAAGGTTGCCAGAGTGTTCTGTGCTTTGCTACAAGCCTGTGGTGTGTGTAAAACTGCAGCAAGAACTGGACACCGAGCCGCCCATGTTGCAGTTTGCAGCACCAGCTGCCGCCCTTTGTGCCGCTGCTGCTGCTTATTGGCCGCTCCTCAATGTTTGCATCATCCTGTCGCAGGTCGTGGTGTGTGCCGGCTGTGTTCGCACTGGCCACTGCAGTGAGGGCTGACTCTGAGTCTGCCACTGCTGCCACTGCTGCCACTGCTGCTGCTGCTGCTGCTGCTGCTGCCACTGCTGCCACTGCTGCTGCTGCTGCTGCTGCTGCTGCTGCTGCTGCCACTGCTGCTGCTGCTGCTGCTGCTGCTGCCACATTGCATCCCGCTGCAGGTGGTGGTGTGTGCAGGCTGCCAGTGTACCGTCTACTGCAGTGAGGGCTGCCTGCAGCTGGCCAATGGGGTGCACCAGCAGCTGTGCAGCAAGCTGCAGGCAGCACAGAAGGTGAGAACTGCACTTGCGCGACACGTGTGTGTGCCGCTGCCGCGATCAAGCCATTCCAGATTCAAAGTTCATGTACATGCGTACGGTACATGAGGCATGTAGTGCTGCTGCATATGAAGCCATAAGTTGTTTGGGCATACACGCCTTCCCTTGCCCTGCACAATGCTGCAGTGCTGCGACCTGCAGCGGTCAATAAAGCATGGCATGGCAAGTTGCCTGAATGTTGTGCAGCTGCCCCCACCAGCCACCATTCACATGTCTCCTGCAAGCCAGCAACCGCCTGTCGTGCGGAGGTTGCAACTCCGCCCCTTTCTGCCACTTCTGTGTACCATTTCTCTGCCCTGGCATCCTCTGAAGGTTGTCTATTGCTTTGACCGGTCAAACACATGCTCACTGATGACTTGCCTCCCTGCACAAATCAATCTATCACCGCACCTCGCAACCGCATGCGCAAAATTTGACCCGGTCAAACATAACATGTTATGTTTGTTGACCGCCTGCAGCGCTACGCTGCTCCAGTCAGCTACGCCACAGGCTCTGGAGAACTGCTGCAGCAGGGGCCGTTTCCTCTGGTTACACAAGTGCTGCAGCTGCAGCAGCCTGCTGCTGGTTCCCTTGGGGTGCCTTGCTGTGGCTTGCTGTCCTGCGAAGAGGGCATTCTGCCGCAGCAGGTGTTCGTGCAGCGAGTTGGGTGAGTGAACTGATTTGTTTTAGGGTGAATTGAGTCAGAGATTTTAAGTTGAACTTCATGGCTGTCTGAATCAGAGCAGTCAGGTTTGAGTTGGTACGTGCATGTTATGAGAGGTACAGCAGCCGGTGCGCATACCTGTGCCTGTGACAGGGGATGATGATTGCGTCAATGAGGAAGGGTGTGCTGGGCATCCGCTCGAGGTGCATTTTGCAGAGCCAGACACAGCTGTGAGGAGGCACTGCCCTGAGTATCTCAAGTCTCATCTCATCTGTATCCTGCCTGCCCACACACCTGCCTGCCTGCCTGCCTGCCTGCCTGCCTGCCTGCCTGCAGGAGCGCGCTCACCGACCTGCAGAGACAAAAGAGACTCTCAAGATACGGGCTTTGAAGCTGGCGTGTGGCCGAGGTGCTGTGCGGAGCGCACAGTACTTGCGGACTTGTTATGTGCTCAGCACTGCTGTGCCTGTAACTGCCACATAACAAGCCCTAGTCGTAGTGACGATGCCGTCAAGTCTTTGTTAATGCACTCTCCTTTGAATGATGAAATATAGGGATTCAGTTTGCCCGCAGACGTATTGCGTGCTGGCACTGTCGCTGGGCAACTGCGAAGGCTGCGTACGTGATGCTGCTGTGTGAGAGCTCGCTAAGATTTTAAAACCACGTTATTGCAACGCGTCTGGAAGTAACTGGATTGCCTTCGGCATGACGATGCCACAGCACCAGCGGCAGCAGCAGCAGCAGCAGTAGCAGCTGCAACAGCGTTGCGTTCTCAGCTATGTAGCTGCTGCCTGAATGGTAAATGAGACAACGTCCAGCTCCTTCTGTCTGGCTCTGACGGCTGATTCGATAGACAGCACGCCAGCAGCAGTTGCTACAGGCCAGTGCAGCGCACAGCAGCAGCCATGGCAGCACTTGACGACGACAACAGACTCGCAAGAGTAGCGCGCACCTTCACGCAGCTGCGAAAAGTGGATACTGACGGCGGGCAGCAGCAGCTCGACTTCAGCGGCAGCAGCAGCAGAGGCAGGCCTGCCAAGGGAGCCAAGGATAGGCATGGCAAGGAGGGCAGGGACGCGTTTGAGCGGGAAGCCGAAGCAGTGCTGATCAGCCACTTGAAAGCTACAAACCAGGAGCGACTGATGGACACACCGCGCAGGGGTGAGTGCGGCCTCAGCAGCAGCAATGCAATGCCAACGATATTACATCATCATCTGCTCCTGCTGCTGCTGCTGCTCTGCTTGTGCGTGGCGGCTGAAGACGATTCTTCATCAGAAGAAACATGGTGTTTTGCGCTAATAGCTCAATTGGATAGAGTATTGTACTACGGATGCAAGGATTTCAACGCGTGTAATGTAATGTATTGCTTTGGAAGCGGGCAGCAGCACATCCCAGCGCTTGCTGGATGCTACAGCATGGTCTCAGCCGAACACAGCTACAGAGGGCACATCTGTTGCTGCACTCACAATATTAAAATAAAAATCCGACCGGCACACCTCTCAGCTGTCCTCGACTCCGTTGGCTACTGCCGCGGCTTCATGCTGTGTGCTGCATCTGCAGGCCTAGTGTACGAGTACGCTCTGCTGCTGGAGCAAGGCGACCTGGCCAGGCTTGCAGGAGTGCGTGAGAAGGAGATGGGGCTGTCTGAGGAGCGCCTGAGGTCCATGCAGGCTTCTGAGATGGTGCGTGGGGCGGTGCAGCAGCAACCGCAGCAGCAGCAGCAGCAGCAGAAGCAACAGCAGCTTGCTAATTATCATTCTGTCTGCATGCGTTGTGTGTCTCTCCTCAAGAGGAAGATGGGGCTGTCTGATGAGCGCCTGAGGTCCATGCAGGCATCTGAGATGGTGCGTGAGGCGGTGCAGCAGCAACCGCAGCAGCAGCAGCAGCAGCAGCAGCAGGAGCGGCAGCAGCTTGCTAGTTATCATTCTGTCTGCATGCGTTGTGTGTCTCTCCTCAAGAGGGAGATGGGGCTGTCTGATGAGCGCCTGAGGTCCATGCAGGCATCTGAGACGGTGCGTGTTGCTTGCGCAGCAACCGCAGCAGCAGCAGCAGCAGCAGCAGCAGCAGCAGCAGCAGCATCAGCATCAGCAGCAGCGGTGGCTGAAGTCCATGCAGGCATCGGAGCTGGTGCACGACAGGGAGCATGTGTAGCATCCCTGTTGATATTGTGGTGGCAGCGGCAGGCGGTGTTTGCAAAAGCGGAGGCAGCAGCAGCAGCTGTGGCAGTGGCGTTATGAATTGGCGTGCTACTGTTATGCTGGCGTGGTGTGGGGCTGAGCCGCTGGCTGCACCTGTACTGCCGCCCCCTGACACTGCTGCTGCTGCTGCTGCTGCTGCTGCTGCAGTGGCGCGAGGCTGAGTCCCTGGCCTGCAGCCCGCACAGCATGTCCCGCCTGAAGCAGCTGCCCGAGCTGCGCCAGATCATCAGCCACACCTGCCTGGACGCAGCACACGCAGCAGCAGGCGGCAGCCAGCACCTGCTCGTTGGCTCGGATGCGATTGCAGACAAAGCACGGCATGAGCGCCGAGAGCAGCATAAGAAGCAGCAGCAACAGCAGCAGCAGGAGGAGGCGGAAGGCAGCCTGCTGTTGGACTCTGAGCAACCGCTGCAAGAGGCGCTGACGAGTGTCGAGGAGTCCGTTGGGTACTATAGGATGATCCAGCAAGACAAGAACGCGTCGCTGCTGGCCCATGTGGCTCCCGGGCTGCGGCTGTGCCTGGCTGCTGAGGTGGCGGTGGGCATGCTGTGCCCCGGGTGAGCGGCGGCTGGCTGGCTGGGGTGGGCCTGGGGTGTAACTGCCTTGCAGGAAACGGGTGACGCTTGCAGGACATGCCCCCTGCAATCATCATCATGTTACCCATCAAGCCATAGCTTTCGTTATATGGGAGGGTGTGCCCGGTGTAATGTGCATGTGATGTAACTTATATGGTTGTGGTGTGCTGCAGGCTATGTTCACGCGTGTGTGTGTTTGTGGGTATGTTGCCATCGGTCCCGCGCCCCAATGGAACGGCAACAGAAAGGGCATGCCCCCTGACCTGCATGTCTGGCGCATGCCATGCCATATACCAGCCCCAGTGTACATATCAATGCTGTGTATGTTTCTTGTCTGTCATCTCACACGCACTTTGCCTTGGCTTGCCTCTGTGCTGCGCCTCCCTGCAGGCAGTCACCACCGCCAGACACGCCCGAGCACGCAGCAGCGCTGCAGATGTTTGTGGTTGAGGCCTGGAGGCACGTCGACGCTGAGCTGGATGGGGATGAAAACGCTGACGGCTGCCCTCCAGTCAACATACCCTTGGCTGTGCAGCAGCTGTGGGCAGGGACTGCCAGCCAGCGGCAGCAGCAGCAGCAGCAGCAGCAGCAGCAGCAGCGAGTGCCGCTACCAACGCCGGCTGAAGTCCCAGCCTGGGACTTAGCACCTCACATGGATCTAGCCATGCAGCTACCACCACATCAGCTGCTGCAGTTCTTGTGCGAAATGAATGCACCACTGAGAGAGCAGCCGCCGCCGCCGCAGCAGCAGCAGGACGACCAGACGACCAGTCAACTGGAGCGGCAGCAGCAGCTGCTGCATGGTGCAGGCGGCCTTCCGTTTGCTGTAGCGCAGCTGCCAATGCTGCATCAGCATCTGCTGCTGCAGCTGCTGCCTGACCATTGGGCGAATGTGGCAGACATGTGTGCAGAGGCGCGTGCACGCACTGCCGGACAGCCTGGCAGCAGCAGCAGCAGCAGCAGCGGCGGCGGCGTCACCGCCGATGGCAAGATATTCGATGCTGTCACCACCTTGTTGAAGCTGCTAGACGAGCAGCAGCAGAGTAAGGCAACACAAGCAGCTGCAGGCACTGCAGCAGCAGCAGCAGCAGCAGCAGGGCCAGCAGCAGCAGCAGCAGCAGGACCAGCAGAGCAGGAGCTGATGCAGTTGCTTTCAACAGCAGAGAAGGGTAGCAGCAGCAGGAGCAACGGGCCTGGCAGGGAGCGGCAGCAGCTGCAGGTGATTGTGTCCAGTGATGAAGATGAGCACGATGACTGTAGCAGCAGCAGCAGCAGCAGCAATGGCAGCAGCAGCAGCAGCAGCAGCAGTGGCAGCAGCAGCAGCAGCAGTTCAGAACAGCCAAAAGAAGAGGATAAGCTTGTCAATGTGGCAGCGGCCTCGATCCTGCAATTGGCCAGCTGCCTTGTCCTGCAGTTCGTGCAGGAGGCTCTGGAAGCGGGTCAAGCAACACCAGCAGCAGCAGCAGCAGCAGCAGCAGCAGCAGCAACAGAAGCAACAGCAGCTTGGCACCAGGCCGTCCCTTTGCAAGTGCTGATGCTATGCCAGCAGCTGCAGCATGTGAAAGGTGCGCTGCAACAGTTGCTGTCAACGCGGCTGAGCGCAGAGAGCAGCAGCAGCGAGCATGCAGGCTTAGGCGCTGCAGCCAATGATCAGCTGCTGCACAGTGTGCTGCAGCATGTGGTGGCGTTGCTGCACACTATGAGGCGATTTAGAGCTGCCAATGATTCACCAGCAGCAGCACAACTGTCTGCTGAATGCAGCAGCAGCAGCAGCAGCAGTGGCGGATGGGTGCAGCCGCTGGCTCCCTGTGCCTTCTTTTCTGCTGGCGGGCCCCTGGCTGGGGGGCTGGCAGGTTTGAAAGAGCCAGCCGGGGCGGGGCTGTGGGCGCCAATGCAGCTCGCAGACGGCTGCCAGCAGCAGCAGCAGCAGCAGCAGCAGCAGCAGCAGGAACAAGGCCTCATCTCTGGCTGCCAGGCCGCGGCCATCAGCATCAGCGGGCAGCAGCAGCAGCAGCATCAGGCGCTGCAGCAGCAGCAGCAGCAGCAGCAGCAGCAGCAGCAGGCGTGGCAGGCGCTACTGGGCAGCTGTGCATGGCAGGAAGCCACGCAGGAGGTGGACAAGCTGATGTGTGCTGCCTGCAGTGGGGACAGCAGCGCTGTACAAAGCATCCTGCTGGACATCCTGCACTCGAAGACGTTGCCGGTCAGCGACCCGGATGAAGTCGTGCTAGTGAGGGGTGTACAGGTCGAGGTGCAGCGGGAGCTGGGCCTGAGCTATTTCCCTTTCTCCTTGGCGTCGGAGTTCGTGCACGCGAGCGGGTTTGCAGTCCGCATGCTCGCCAACCTGCGACTGCACAGCTTTCGAGAGATGTTTGACTTCGATCCCGCGGTCCTGGCCGAGAGGTTTGCCAAAAAGGAACAGCAGGAACGCGCTTTCCGCAAGGCGCTGTTTCGAAAGGTGGATGAGGCAGACGGGGCCAGCAGCAGGGTGCTCAAACTGCGGGAGCTGCAGCAGCAGTGTGAGGATGAACTGTATGCAGAAGATGATGATGAGTGCTGGGACTGGCAGGGAGCAGCAGCAGCAGCTGCAGCAGCGGCTGCTGGTGTCGGGAGCAGCAGCCTTTGGAGCGGAGCAGCAGCCGGCGATGGCGGCGGCAGCAGCAGCAGCAGCAAAAAGGTCACCAAGCAGCTTGTGGAGCAGGGCCGTGACGCTGTCAGGTGCGGCGATTGGTTTGGGAGGATGGCTTGTGCTGTGTCACTGGAGTGTTTGCGTGTTTGCTGCTGTGGTGCTCTTGTGTGTCTCGTGTGTGTTCTGCAAAGGTGCTCTGCTCAGGGGGAAGGCAACATGTTGCGTGAACAGCTGTCCGAGGTTTGCCACGCATGCTGTTGGCAGTATCTAGGGCAGCACGCCTGGTCAACTGTGTGATGTCATATAGTTCAATCTCATGAGATCATGCAATGTGTCTCCAACAGTGCATGCGCTCAACAGGCAATGCTTGTGGTGCTGACTCCACCGGTCTCAGTCGCAGGCGGCCTGTAGTTTGGAGGCAGCGGTCCCCTCCAGCTTCAGCACCTCACAGCATGAATGATTGATTGAATGAATGAGCTACGCGTGGTGTGTTCACAACACGTCACAACATTTCAGTTAAGGAAGGGGACGTGTGTGGCGACGAGGAACCTCACAGCATTGCCTGGTGCCAGCATCAACAAGCAAGTCACACAACTTTTACTCATGTTGCTATGCGCTGCTGGCAAACATTGCAGGCAGCTGGGAGCCTGCATAGGCCAGCAGCTGGCTCCTCTGTTCCTCTGGCATCAGGCCTGGCTACAAACAATGAATCCAACTACATCCATCTTCATGTTTTTGGTACTGCTTGATGCTGCCACAGGCTGCTAGGGGCCTGCATAGGCCAGCAGCTGGCTCCTCTTTTCCTGTGGCACCGAGCTTGGCTACAGCAGCACCAGCAGCAGACGCAGCAGGCATGGCAGTGGTGGAACAGCCCAGAGCGGAGAGCACTTGCTGCAGAAGGGTGCAAGGGGAAGCCAGCAGCCGCTGTAGCAGCCAGACCACCACCACCACCACCAGCAGCAGCAACAGCAGCAGCAGGAATGGCTGCTTCTGGGTCTGGTTTCCAGGACAACAGCAGCAGCAACAGCAGCAGCAGTTGGGGTGGCAGTGGAGCGGAAGGGGCATGGAGGAATGGATGTCATGACTTCCATGCTAACTGCCCGCTGTGCCAAAGCGAGCTCAAGCAGCAGCAGCAGCAGCAGCAGCAGCAGCAGCAGCAGCAGCACCAGCAGCAGCAGCAGCAGCAGGGGTCGGAGCCAGTCCCCCACACCGACCCCTTCATGTGGCGGCGGCTGCTGTGGCAGCTGCTGGGCAAGCTGTCACCAGCCAGCCAGGAGTTTTATGCACAGTACCTGGCGGCGTGCCCGCACTGCAGTGCAACCAAGTGAGCGGCTTGAGTGCTTGGATCGCCTGCGCCTGCTTGTTGACAGGTGATTTGCTGCTCCTCTGCTGCAGCTGTTCGCATCGTGCGCATTGCCATGTAGCTTTGCTTTGTTCTCGATGTGTACCCGAGTGTGTTTGTATTTGCATTTTCACTGCCCGATGCTCCTCAAACGCTGGCGGTCAGATTCGTGACACACACAGACAGCCTTGCACTGCCGTGTTTGCTGCAACCCTGTTGTATGTTGCTTGTCATGTGTCCAGGGTTTGGGCCTGGGTGCTTCGAAGCTTGCTACACAGCTTGTGGAGCAGCCCATCCGGCAGCGTGCTCGAGCAGCAGCTCTCGCTGCCTTCCTTGATATCACAGACTCACAACATGCAGCGCGCGCAGCGGCTGGAGCAGTACGCCAGGGCACTGAATGAGGGCTTCCTGCAGGTGAGCGGCACCGGCTGTCATGCAGACTTTGAACCTTGTTACATTGTTACATTGGTCAAACTTGGGTTGACCACCGCGCAGCTGCAGCTCTGACGACCGCATCCCAGATCCAGTGGTTGGATTGCTGCTTGATCAACCATTTCAACCACTAACTACTTGTGTATGTGAACTGCTGGTGCAGACACATCGCTCTGCCTCAACACTGATTGCGCAGCAGCTGCTGCTGGCGCTGTCGCCGCTGCACGCGCAGCTGCTGCCGCGGCCTGAGACC
>RWJK01001032.1:0-38067 GCA_004335835.1 Scenedesmus sp. ARA3 | reverse complement strand
GCAGCTGCTGCTGGCGCTGTCGCCGCTGCACGCGCAGCTGCTGCCGCGGCCTGAGACCGCCTTGCTGTGCCCCTCCAGCTTCCCCGCAGCAGTGGGGAAGGCACTGGCAGGGCAGCTGCTCAGCCGCCCAGTGCTGGACATGTTTCAGCATCAAAAAGCACAGTTGACGATGTGGCATGTGAACTGGCACATCGGGCTGCGGCGATATGCAGCAGCAAGCAAGCAGCGCGGGAGCTTCCATGCGTCAGCCGCAGCAGCAGCAGCAGCAGCAGCAGGTATCGATGCACTGTACCTGGATCCCGACGCAAAGTGAGTATGCTGCAGCGTAGCTGGTCCAGTTCGGCTCCATGGTTGTCCGCATCGTGACATGAGCAATTCAGGCTGTTGAGCATTGTTGATGTGAAAACCAACACAGTCTTGCATGCTAGCGTGTACCGTCTGTTGCCTGTTGTGCCAACCTCGCTTTGTTTCCTTTTTGTTTGTAAGCAAGTTTGAAATGCATGAAAGCCAGCAGTGGCACTGCCGATTTTGGTTGCATGCTGTCACACTGCAGTACATGACACTCCGCCACCCTTGTGAACGCGTTGACACATGCATATGGCTCACCATGAACTATCAGCGCCTGCAACTTGGGTGTGATGGGCCACTCCCTTTTTCCCCTGCCGGACATGCCCTGTTGTTCTGCGCCTGGCGGCCTGCAGGGTATATGCTGTTGGCTTTGCCACCCGCCAGCTGACTGGCACCACTCCAGTAGCAGCTGGCTTGGGCCTGCCCAGCAGCAGCAGCAGCAGCAGCAAGCTCGGGGCCACTGCGCCGCCGCAGCCGCTGTTAGCTCCTGTGCGTGACCTTGCAAGCAGCCTGCTGCTGCAGGTGCGCATGAAGCTCCTGGCGCATTACTATGCGGCTGCAACGCGCCAGAGCTCACAACCCCGCACACCTGGCAGCAGCAGCAGCAGCAGCAGCAGCAGCAGCAGCAGCAGCAGCAGCAGCAGCAGCAGCAGCAGCAGCAGCAGCAGCAGCAGCAGCAAAGGCGACATCCAGAAGATAACACATCTGGTCGCTGAACTTCACTGTGCGCTGACTGCTGCCGGCCGCGAGCAGCCGCGCATTCTGGCAGCGCTGACAGCTCCGGCAGACCCGCTGCTGTCTCCTGCAGCACTGCGGCGGCTGCAGCAGCAGGTGACCAGCCGGGAGCCGCAGGCATGGCAGGTTGCGCTGGAGTATGTGGAGGAGTTCTTGAGCGAAGAGGAGTGCAGCGGCTTGCAGCAGCAGCATGGTGGCTTGCAGCTGCTGCAGGTGCGGCTGTGGCTGTGGCTGTGGCTGTGGCTGTGGCTGCAGCTTTTAACATGGAGGGTTTTTTTTAGCATGTGAAGCAGATGGAAGTAGTCGAACGAAGTGGGCGGCGAAAAGATCTTTGCGACATGGAAGGCAGCTGCCGCAGCTGAAGTGATAGGGCCTGTGCCAGTCCACAGGTCAGCATGACGTAGGTGCCAGCGCGTTTGTTGTGTGACATAGTTCTGCTGTCAGCTGATGCAGGTCGAGACTTGTATAGTTTCGCGCAATCCCTGACAGGACGTCATGTCATTTGCCAGTGCAACATGCAAGCTGGCCATCTCCCGGCTTGATCATGTTGGCGCTGTTTTTGATGTAAGCGTCTGACTCCTCTGTTCCTCCTGCTGCTGCTGCCGCCGCCGCTGCTGCTGCTGTTGCTGCTGAAGCTGCTGCTGCTGCAGCCAAGCAGCGACATAGAAGATGCTGTGCTGCAGCCGCCTGCCCCGTTAGATGCGCTGTTTGGCGCTGCAGTGTGGCAGCGCTGGGAGGACCGTGCCCTGGGGCGCAAGGTGCAGTGCAACTGCTGCAAAAAGGAGATGCTAGATGGAGAGGTAGGATTTGAAGGAGGCCGGCGTGTGTTACATGTTATGCTGTTGCAAGCATTGTGACATGTCAGGTGGAGTGATGGGTGTGTTGAGGCTACCTGCTCCGCTTGCACAAGGACACACGTGGTGTGGAACTTGCAAAGTTCTGATCAACAGAGTTGTGCGTGGTGCCGACGGGCACGAGGCTATGGCTATAGTAACGATCATCATGTTGTGTGGTGTGTGCTGCGTGGATCATGGATTGCCAGAGCCATGCCGTGTGCTGCACATTGGCAAGAGGTTGCGCAGCAATCGGACGCCTAAATCAGCTCCAAGTGATGCTGCTGTTTCTGAAGCAGCGCGCCAGTGCATCGGACCTGACAGCAAACACACGCCTGGATAGCGCTGCTCGTATTCAAGCCTGCCCCTCGCTTTCTTTGTTGAAGTGAAGTGAACTCTGCTGCGGCTGTGCTGCCTGGGTTGCTTTGCTCGCAGGCTTTTGTGTGCCCGCACTGCATGACAACATACTACTGCGGCGATGCCTGTGTGGCATCGGATGCTAAGGCACATGCGGCCTTGTGCAGGCAGCTGGCGGCGGCACGGCGGGTGCGGCACCATTTTTCCAGTTACCAGCTACGAGTACCTACCCCCGGCCATGCAAGCATGCAATCTCGGTAACTGATGTGTGATGAACAAAGCGCACACCGTGCGTGTGTGCCCCGAACTGCCCAACCCGCGGCAGCTGAGAGCATTTCTGCTTGTTGCGGCATTGCTCTCTACTTGCTTCTGTTTCCAACTCACTGAGCTGAGCTGGCGGCCAGCTGTTTGTCTACTAAGGCTTCACCAAGCTCAGCCGATAGTATCACAGCCAACCAAGTACACCTGACGCCCTCTTGCATTGCCACTTGCCTGCATTGCCGTGCGCATGTGTGCAGCGTTACCAGCCTTGCGGATGCTTCTGCAGCGCCGGCAGCTGCACTGCATGCAGCAAGCGCTACACAGGCGCGTCTCATAGGCTGCTGCAGCTGATGCAAGCGCCAGACGCAGAGCCGTGGCCTTTTGGGTTGGACTCTGGGCTGGCTGCCTTGCAGCGCCAAGCTGACAGCTATCCAGCGTCGCTGCTGCCAGCTGAACTGCTGCTGCAGGAGGCAGCGTGAGTGCCAATCCACTTGGTTGAGTTATTTTGGGCGCAGCGTGCTGCTGTTGTGTTGCAAGATGCACGCCTGTAGCCTGCCGACAGCTTTCACATGTAGACACATAGCGTGCAGGATGTACACGCTCCCGTTGACTTCGTCAAGCAGGGATTGTAAAGCGTGCTGTGTGGCATGCAGGGAGGCAAACAGCGCCATGCAACTCGCTATGCGCTGGTCACCTCCCAGCAATGGCTGCGGTGCCAAAGCATGCACGCCACCAAACCTGCCATGTGCAGCCAGCTGCCTGCCGTGCTTTGCAGACACTATCTATCGCTGCGCTGAGAGACATTTTTTAGCACATGCATCGACCTCGTGCCGTGGACTGCTGCCGCAGGCGCGCCATGACTGAAGCAAGCGGGAGCACGGCGAGCCGCACAGCCACCCGCTGGCAGCACTACGCAGCTTGATTAGGCAGCAGTACGCAGCTGGAGCTGGCAGCACTACGCAGCTTGATTAGGCAGCAGCACGCAGCTGGAGCTGGCAGCACTACGCAGCTTGATTAGGCAGCAGTACGCAGCGCGAGCGGGCGGCGCTACGCGGCGCGAGCGAGCGGCGCTACGCGGCTTGATTCGGCAGCAGTACGCGGCTTGATTCGGCAGCAGTACGCAGCTTGATTCGGCAGCAGTACGCGGATTGATTCGGCAGCAGTACGCAGCTTGATAAGGCAGCAGTACGCGGCTTGACCAGGCAGCAGTACGCAGCTGGAGCTGGCAGCACTACGCAGCTTGATTAGGCAGCAGTACGCAGCTGGAGCTCTCAGCACTACGCAGCTTGATTAGGCAGCAGTACGCAGCGCGAGCGGGCGGCGCTACGCGGCGCGAGCGGGCGGCGCTACGCGGCTTGATTCGGCAGCAGTACGCGGCTTGATAAGGCAGCAGTACGCAGCTTGATAAGGCAGCAGTACGTGGATTGATTCGGCAGCAGTACGCGGCTTGATAAGGCAGCAGTACGCAGCTGAAGCTGGCAGCGCTACGCAGCTTGATTAGGCAGCAGTACGCGGCGCGAGCAGCACAGCCACCGGCTGGCAGCACTATGCAGCGTGAGCTGGTGTGAACAAACAAGGCAACAGCGGCAACAGCGAACGGAGGACAGCTTGCGCTTGGCTGCATGAGAAGCCCACCAGGTTTGTGGTGGTGCCTGCAGTCGGAGCATACATGTAGGAATGATGGACGCTGGCTTGGTGTCCGAACCCGGTCCCGGTGCGATTTCTGGTCTGTGCAGTAACGACTTGTAGGCCCCAGAACCCATCTCATGAGAGCCTTCATCAAGGCAATCGTTTCTGGTTGACTCTTTGCAGTATGTTACACCACCATCAGCTTGCATCAGGGCACTATGCTCGGGGGACAGCCCTGACTGGGCGTCTTGATAAAGGTTTGAGGGTACAAAGCGGAGGACGGACGTGTGGGATTGACCTGCAACTCTGCAACAGAGCATATCTGAACAATTGCGGATCAAGCAGCCATGGCGGCCCAGGCCCTGAGGGAAGGGGAGGGAGACAACTTCGCGCCATGCGAGCAGCAGAGTATGCAACATGTTGCATTGTGCTTGTAATGTGTGACCTGCAGCTTTCAACACTGCATGTTATGCAGCAGGGGTGGGCAGGAGCCAGATAGCCACGTCCTGCTGAGGGGGGACACTTGCTGTGCTGGTGATCGTGCCTACGTCCGTTTTCCTCGATTGAACAGTTGCTTTTAGCTTGTTGTCAGCAGCCAAGTACGCGTTGCGCTGCTGCAAGCAGTTGTCGGAAAAAGGGAGGTGTAGCACCCAGCATGGTGACACTGCAGCAGCTGTGCGGGTCTTGTCGTCTGTGCCTAGTACACACAGCCACTCTGCAGCCAGCAGTAGAAGGCTAGGACTTGGACAATGACCATAGACATGGAGCATGGACATTGAACACACGAGCCCAGCTACAGCGCAGGCACACCACATCGCTGCCGTGGGGGGCCGTGTCACTGCCAGATTTGGTTGTCCAAAAACCCGCCATTTTCTTCAGCCCATCAAACGCCGGTTACATGCCATGGCCTAACCCAAATGGTCTTGAAAGCCGTGCTTAAAGAGGCATCCGAAAGAGCCACTGCGATCAAGTAGGGTACAGGTGTATTTGAAGAGCTACATTCAAGCAGTAGCTCCGCTATCGATCGATTTTTGCTGCCGGTGCAATGATCTGTTATAAGGTTTCAAGTTAATGTTGCAGTTGTTGTTTTGGAGCGAGTGCTGCCGGCTGCAGCATCATGTCGAGGCAATCGACTGTGCAGCAGCTGCTGCAGAGGCTGAGGTGCCTTGATGATGACCCTAACGGCAAATCAACGAAGGACCAGACAGAACAGATAATGAGGAGAGCAGGGCAGCACACTCTGCAAATCCCCAGGCGTGGTAAGTCAGGTGCCATGCAGTTACCCGCCCATATGCAGCTGTGGCGCTGCTGTTGTGCCTGCACTGTAGATAATATGCGTGCTTGCTATGCCATCATATGAATCAAGACCTGTTGAGCTGCGCATCGCCGTAAACTTCCTTTCTTGCGTCAACCATGAAGCAGAACACCTGCAGCAGCGCCTGGTGCAAGTGCCGCGTGCTCTGCACATGTGCACTGCCGATTGTTGACCCCCGTTTGACTGTCCTGCAGGATTTTTTGAGGAGAACTGCACTTTGCTGCACAAACTGCAGCTGCTCATCTTTTGTTGAACGTTTGACTGTCCTGCAGGCTGTGTCGAGGAATACAGCAGCCAGCTGCAGAAGCTGCAGCACCTCTCAGGCGTGGCCAAAGAGGAGCGGGCTCCTGCAAGGGAGGCGCTGCTGAATGTGCAAGCAGCAGAGCAGGTGAGCATGATACAATTATTTGTGTTGAAACTACAAGACACTGCAGCACAACGCGATGCAACTGCTCACCTCTTTGCACAACTTCTGGTGGATATCCGTGTACTGCAGCAGATGCTGGCCGTTCCTGCAAAGTAGGAAGGGCTTGCAGGCACACCTCATCTGCACCCTGCGTCCCATCCAGCAGCGGGACTTGCCTGCCATTTTCCTGCAAGCACCAGCAGTTGCAAAGCACACTTCACAGGTATGTCAAGCCCCCCAATGTTTGTGCTCTGAGACATGAGCGCTTTGTTTGCCTCGATTGCACTAACATAACGGTATGAGCTTGTGTATTGCATCTGAGCTGCCCCTTGTGCTTTCCGCTCCTGCAAAATCTGCTGCTGCTGCTGCAGTGGCGCGAGGCGGAGTGCCTAGCGCTGCGCCCGCACAGCATGTCCCGCTTGAAGCAGCTGCCCGAGCTGCGCCAGATCATCAGCCACACCTGCCTGGACGCAGCGGCGGCAGCAGCAGGCAGCATGACACAGCACCTGGTGGAGTATGCAGCGCAGAAGTTTCATCAGCAGCGGGAGCGGAAGCAAGAGGGCGCCTATGGGCGAGGCAGCACAGGCAGCGGCGATGACAGCTCGCCTCGCCTGGCAGACTATGTTGCGCCTGAGAAGCTCTACGCGCTGAATCATCAGCAGAAGGATGCGTCGCTGCTGGCGCATGTGGCTCCCGGGCTGCGGCTGTGCCTGGCTGCTGAGGTGGCGGTGGGCATGCTGTGCGCAGGGTGAGCGGCTGGGTGTGGTGGACTGGCTTGATGGTATTAGTCACTGCCTGGCAGGAAGGATTGAGCTGTAATTGCAGGAGAGATGCGTGTGTGGCGGCTGTGGTGCCAACTGCAAGACCTAGCAGTTTTGTTTCCGTGTCATGTCACATCTTTAAAGTAGTGATACATGCTGGACGCTGCGCTTGCCACATCCGTTGCATCTGCTGCTTGCTGACCTGCATAACAGTCGGCTACTGTTCTCTATGTCAAAACAGCGCCTGTTATGATGTGCTGTGATGCTCCTGCAGGCAGCAGCCGCCGCCAGACACCCCAGAGCACGCAGCAGCGCTGCAGATGTTTGTTGTGGAGGCCTGGAAGCACGTCGATGCTGAGCTGCAACACACCCCCAACGAGCCAGGCCAGCTGCCAGCCAACATACCAGCAGCTGTAGAGGAGCTCTGCCTAGGCATGCGGCGCACAAGGCGGCAGTCAACAGCCGGTCAACGCTTTTTTGCAGCAGGAGAAGTCAGCAGCAGCGCGCTGGCGCCGCATCTGGACCTGCAGCTGCAGCTGCCACCTCAGCAGCTGCTGCAGCTGCTGAAAGAGGCTGGCAAGCTGCTGCCGCTGCTGCAGCAGCAGGATGATGAGGCAGCAAGCAGGCTCGCAAATGCAGATGAAGGCGTGCAGCGGCAGCAGCAGCAGCAGGAGGAGGTTGGTAGCTTGCCGTTTGATGTCTCTACGCTGCATCCCCAGTGCCAGAAGTGCATTGCGGAACTGCTGTATGACGGGCAACTGGCAATACAGTTGACCGAATCTTCAAACAGCAGCAGCAGCAGCAGCAGGGCAGAGGCCGGTGAGGGCAGGGTGCACCGTGCCGACTGGCTGATTGGAAGACTGCAGGCGCAGTGCCATGTGTTGCTGGATGTTATGCAAGGCACACAGCCGCCTGCTGAGCCTGCGGGGACATCTCAGCAGCAGCAGCAAGTGCCAGATGAGTGCGCAGCTGCAGTGCAAAATGAGGAGCAGCATGGCAAGCATGAGGGGTTGCAGCAGCAGCAGCAGCAGCCCGCCAAGCACCAGCACGGCGACCATGGTGCCTTGCGGGACACAACAAACCAGCAGCAGCAGCAGCACGCCGTCAACGGATCGCTTGTGAAAATAACCGCTGTGCTGTCAGATTCAGATGACGAAACAAACAGCATCACCAGCAGCAGCAGCATCATCGCTGGCAGCAGCTGTGTGGAGGTTGATGGTCCTGAGATCTGCAGCAGCAGCCTTCCAGGCAGTGACATATACAAGGCAGGCTCTCAGCTACACGAGCAACACACAGATCCCTCACTCATTGCTCGCGACTTTGTGACACTCGGCAAGTGCTTGGTGCTCTCATTCATAGATCAGGCTTGGGAGTTTGGCGGCGGAGCAGCAGCAGCAGCAGCGTGGCAGCGGGCCGTGCCGCTGCAGGTGCTGCTGCTGTGCGGGCAGCTGCAGCAGCTGGAGGCTGCACTGGAGCGCTGGGCCCAAAGCGCCAAGCGGCTACTGCAGCAGCAGCTGCAGCAGCAGCAGCAGCGTGCGTTGGCTGAGGAACACAAGCAGCAGCAACTGAAGCTGCTGCAGCATGTAGTGGCCTTTGTGCAGAGCGTGAGGCAGTTCAAGAACGCAAGTGAAGCCATCAACAGCGCCGCGGAAACACAAGCTGCAACTCCAGCAGCAGCAGCAGCAGCAGCTGACGCTGCGCCAGATGCCACCCACAGCAGCAGCAGCAGCAGAGTACAGCCGCTGCCTCCCTGCGCTTTCTTCTCTGCTGGCGGGCCCCTGGCTGGGGGCCTCTTGGGCCTCAGCCAGCCTGCAGGGCCGGGGCTGTGGGCGCCAGCAGAGCAGCCCGCAGCAGCCCACCACCACCACCAGCAGCAGCAGCCGCTGCTGCAGCAGCAGGATCTGGTGCCCCTGCTGCAGAAGCAGGCCTGGGCTGTGCTGTTTGGGGGCTGTGCATGGCAGCAGGCGCGCAAGATTGCAAGCGAGGCTGTGGCGTCAGACTTTAGAAAAGAAGATCCGAGCGCGGCCCGGGATGCCATTTTCGAGCGGCTGGATGACCTCTGCCGCTCCGACTGGCTGCAAAATGCGCCAGCGGAGCTGCGCCGCAAGGCAGAAGCATACGTACAGGGGTTTGAAGAGCTGGGACTCGATGAGGATGATAAATTGATATCCACTGTGCGCGAGGTGTTCATGCTGGGGCCTGCAGCAGCGCAGCACCTAACGGCGAGCTACCTATCGTGGCTGGAGGCGCTGGGGTTTGACAGCGCCGCGTGGCAGCGGCGCGCGGCGCGGGCGGCTGTGGATGCAGCAGCGCGCGAGCGGCTGGCACACCAAGCACAAACTGATGCACGCGTTTACAGGATGCGGCTGCGGCTGCGAGATGGCGGCCGCGTGGTGCAGCATGCTGTGTTTGGAGAAGCACTTGCCGAAATGATAGACACTTTGGAGGAAAGGAGGCTGGCTGTAGCGGAGCAGCAAATGCTTGAACTCGACAGCGAGGATGAACTGCAGCTGTTCTACATCAGCCGGCAGCAGCAGCAGCAGCAGCAGGGGATGGCAGGGGACGTCACTGATCTGGGTGCTAACGGCATTGCAGCATCGTTGGCTGCTGCGGCAGCCGGCGGCGGCGGCGCTGAGGGCGGATGGGATGTTGCGGCTGCGGTTTCGGCCGCAGATGCTGCGCTAAGGTGTGTTAACAAGGCGGCTCTCATCGGCACTCGTCATACGGTTGGCGCTACGGCATGATTTAGGGGTGTGGTGCTGAATAAGGTGTTTAATCCTAGCAGGGGAAGCTGCATGTTAAGCAGTTGGCTTGACATGTGGAGCATGGTGGCATTACTCGCTGGTTGGGGTTATGCGGGAACAGCTCTGCAGCTCATCACGTTGATTGACCACCATCCAAACGCACAGTTTGAACGGTTTGCACCGGATACAATGCTGTGGATGGGTAGTCCTGCGCTGATCACCCCTGCTGCTGCTGCTGCTGCTGCTGCCCCCGCTGCATTGCAGGCAGTTCGCGCTGCGCTGCTCGGCACTGTTCTCCCCGCTGATCACCTGGTATGGCGGCTGGCTCAGGCAGCATGACCTGCTGGTACGGCAGTCCAGGGTGTGGTGGTGCAGCGAGGCCCGCTGCAAGCTGGCAGCAGACGGCTGCCGCGGCATCAGGCCTGCACCAACGTCCGGCGCAGCAGCGGCAGCAGCAGCAGCAGCAGGGGTTGAGAAGGCAGCAAAAGGGGGCAAGAAGGCCAGCTGTGGTGGCAGCTGCGATGAGGAGTGGCCAAATGGGGGTTATGACTTCCATGTTAGCTGCCCACTCTGCCAGCAGGAGCAGCAGCAGGAGCAGCAGCAGCAGCAGCAGGAGGAGCAGCAGCAGTCGGAGGCGGTGCCGCACACCGACCCCTTCCTGTGGCGGCGGCTGCTGTGGCTGCTGCTGGGCAAGCTGTCGCCAGCCAGCCAGGCCTTCTACGCACAGTACGCAGCAGCATGCCCGCACTGTCCCGATCCGGAGTAAGTGGCAGAAACTGCAGCATTGGGCAGCTGCAGCAGGCAGCTGCTGGTTGTTCCAGGTCATTCCTGGCAGTTGCCATGTCTGCTGTATGTGCTGTCGCAGCAAATGACGTTCTGCCTGCTTTGGTGGCGTATGACTTGAATCTTGAGCATGGATTTCAGATGATCAGTCAATTGTGTCTGTGCTGCACTGCTCTTCATACCAAGATGACATCGACAAGAGAACCCGCCTGTTGTTTCCGCTGCTGCTGCTGCTGCTGCTGCTGCTGTTGTGATGCAGGGTGTGGACCATGGTGCGCAGCAGCCTGCTCAACAGCCTCTGGAGCAGCGCCGCTGCTGACGTCATTGAGCAGCAGCTGTCACGGCCCTGCCACATCAGCGTGGGGGCCAATGGAGAAAGGGGCGACAGGATGCAGCTGTATGCACGTGCCCTCAACACCAGCTTCGAGCAGGTGTGACAAATTGTTGGTTACTTTGTTGCACGGTGATGTTGTAACAGCCAGCACACTTGGTAAGCAGCTGGTGTGAGGCAGTGCTTGCAGACCCCTTTTACACCAGCTTTGAGCAGGTGGGACCAAATGACGTTGTTTGATACTTTGTTGCATGATGATGCTTTAAGCAGGTTTGACGAGCAGCTAACGTGCAGTCTGTGAGGCAGTGCTTGCACACCCGTGTGCGTGTGCTGCAGAACTGGTGACCTGTGCTTGCTGTTGGCATTGCAGATGTTGTATTGCACATGTTGCAACTGGCACCTGACGGACGATGTGTACTGCTGAGGCGTGCATTCATTGCAGCCGTTGTGTCACTCAGCTGCTGCTGCTGCTGCTGCTCGCAGGGTTCTCACCAAACCAACACGCTGCTGGCGCAGCAGCTGCTGCTGGCGCTGTCGCCGCTGCACGCGCAGCTGCTGCCGCGGCCCGAGACCGCCTTCCTGTGCCCCTCCAGCTTCCCCGCAGCAGTAGGGAAGGCACTGGCAGGGCAACTGCTCAGCCGGCCGGTGCTTGACAGCTTTCAGCACAGTGCTGCACACTTGACGATGTGGCACGTGCACTGGCACATAGGGCTGCGGCGATACGGCTCGGCCCAGCAGCAGCAGCAGGCAGGCTTGAAAGTCAAGCAGCAGCAGCGTACAGGAGCAGCAGCAGCAGCAGCTTGTCAGGGCAGTGGGCTGTATGCAGAGCTGACTGCCGCTGAGCTTGACCAGCTGTACTTGGACCCTGATGCCAAGTGAGTGCCTGGTGCAGCAGCGCGGCTGTTATAATTCTGTCAGCTCATGATTAATCAGATGTACGATATCATGGTTGCAGCAGCGGCGCAGTCTGGGCAGTGCTGCTTCACTCAAGTCTTGAACTGCTTGCTGTCTACTTTTTTGGCGTTAAAGCTGCAAAACCACCACACGTCATGGGCCCGATGATGTGCCTCTCATCTGTTTGTGAACATGCTGCACACATCCCAATGCCGCTTACAACTTCCTGGTTAAATCACATCTGCTGCCACATGCTGTCTACTGCCACTGTGCAGGGTGGCTGCCGTGTACTATGCCTCAAGGCAGCTTAGTGGGGCCCGCAACTCAGCCCTCTGCAGCAGCAGCAGCAGCCTGAGGGGCCTCGGCCTTGCTGAGGACACAGCGCGGGCAGCAGAGGCCGCACTCTATGCAGCATCAGGCTGTGTCAGTGATCTGCGCTGGGCCTTCCTGCAGCATGCAGCTCGTGACTTCTACAAGCATGATCAGGATGATCCAGAAACAGGAGAGTCATTGCTGTCTCAGCAGGATCAGCAGCTGCTGCAGGAGCTACGGCAGCTCATTGACAGCCTGCAGCAGGACCTGCGCTGGCAGGACGAGCGCGCGCTGCTGCCTGGGTTGCTGCAGGCATCAGCACACGAGCTGTTGCAGCCGGCAGGGCTGCGGCAGCTGCAGCAGCAGGTCAACATGACGTCTCAAAGTGGCGGGGATGTGGCTGCAGATCTGACCGTGCGGCACATGGAGCAGCTATGGCTCAGCGGGCGGGATTCAAATGGTGGTTTGGGTTTGGATGATGGCCCAGAGCAGCTTGCAGGGAGGCTGCACAATACGGCAGCGGACGTGGAGTTGGAGTGGCAGCAGTGGCCACTGCGCGTGGTGCAGGTAGGGGCTGGGCTGGTGTGTGAAGCGCTGCAGAAAACTGTGGAATGCTGATGTTGCAGACAGTACAGGCGGGTGCAGGTGTGCGGCACATGCTGTGTGTGGTGCAGGTAGGGGCTGGGCTGGCGTGTAATGCGCTGCTTGCGATTGTTCACTGCTGAGGGTGGACGCGTGGCGGGTGGAAGCAGCGGTTGCGCACGTGCGGCACATGTGGGGTAACAGCAATCTGGCTGCATTGCAAACAGGGAGCAGCTCCTGCACGCATCATCCCGCTTATTGACAATGTAGACGGTACCCTTGGAAGCATGCAACTGCACTCCGTGTGTAGACCTCCAGATGCATCACTGCAGTGCTACTGATCCAGCTGCACCTGTCTGGTTGCTTCTGATGCTGCTGCTGCTGCTGCTGCTGCAGCCGACCACTGACATTCAAGAAGCTGCCCTGCAGCCGCCTGTGCCTGTTCATAGTATACTACTTTACCATAAATCCTTAACCGTGTGGCGCCACTCTCCCTGCTGCTGCTGCTGCTGCTCGCTGCTGCAGCCAACCACCGACTTTCAAGAAGCTGCAATGCAGCCGCCGGTGCCACTGGAGGCGCTGCTCACACCCGCAGTGTGGAGCTGCAGGCAGCAGCAGCTGCTAGACCGTGCTAACAGCTGCGATGCATGCGGCAAAGAAGCTCAGGTATGCCACCTAGGCACGCCACACTGCAAAATGTCTGTTCACAATGTCTGGGCTGAGTCGACAGCGTTAGCCGAGTTGACAGGGTGACCTGGCAGTGTGCTTGCAGGCGGCGCGGATGGTGCCTGTAGCTCCTGGTGCACAGCAGATGTGTCCAGGCATGTCTGCAGCAGACCGCACACTGGCAACCCTGCTGCAGCGTTGCCCTACAACAAACATGGTACACACCAACCTTACACTTCTGCTGCTGCTTCTGCTGCTGCTGCTCTGGGTTGTTCGTCGCCTGTGTTTCCTTTCTATGTCCCCATAATCTTCCTAACTGCCGCAGCTGAAGCACTGCGCCAGATGCTGCGTGGCGCTGTACTGCAGCTTTTCCTGCTTCCATCAAGATGCAGAACGACATGCCCATATCTGCAGCCAGCTGGCAGGGGCGGCAAAGGTGAGCCCACAGCCCACCCTCACCCAGCACACCAATGCAGCATTTTATGCAGTACTAATAGACTGGGGCCAATGTTCCGTCTGTATGCCACTGCTCTGTGTGCACAGAATACCCGCGACCCAGCACGCCAATGCAGCATATGATGCAGCAATTATTATTTGGAACATTGGTCATGCACATTGCAGTGTGCCGTAGTTATAGGCGCACGTGCATACTGATACATACCATATGCAACTGTGCAGTGGGTTTACTCCTCTGCTTGTGCACACCATGGCCTCACTCTCTGCTCTCTTCCACGCTCTGCGCCACTGCTGCGGCCGCTGCTGCTGCTGCTGCTGCTGCCGCAGCGCTACTCGCCGCGCACACTCTCCTGCAAGCCCTCCTCAGCAGCGCTGCAGCCACCGCGCTGCAGCAGCAGCAGCAGCAGCCGTGTCAGCAGCGGGGATGCCCTAGTGTCACCTGTGAGGGACTGCGTTGAGGGAGAGCCCTGGGGCTTGTGCAGCAGTGCGGGTGCTGCACTGGACCAGCTGCCTGTGGGAGTGGTGCCTGCAGAGCTGTACATGGAGCAGTGCAGGTGCGTGTGTCTGTGTATGTTATTTAACATGTGTTATAACATTTCGAGCCCTGGGGCTTGTGCAGCAGTGCGGGTGCTGCACTGGACCAGCTGCCTGTGGGAGTGGTGCCTGCAGAGCTGTACATGGAGCAGTGCAGGTGCTTGCTGTTTTCAAAATGCGACAAATTGTGACAACAGTTGTAACACATGTACAGTAGCAGCATGCTGTGTTGCAGCAGCAGCTGATCAAGGCATAACCTGCTGTACATGTGCCTGCTCTGGCTGCGCTGCAGGAGAATCCTACACGAATTTGTGCATGCAGCGTGTTGCACACAGTTGAACTATCAGTGGATGGCCAGCCTGCAATGAATGTAGGTCATGAAGCAGCAGCATGCTATGCTGCAGCATCAGCTGGCCTGACGTGCTGTGCATGTGCCTGCTCTTGATGCTTGCAGGAAAACCCTCAACCAGATACTGCATGCAGCACCAGACACCGCCACTAACAGCCTCGATGCAGCCGGCAGCAGCAGCAGCAGCAGCCGCCGCAGCAGCCTGTACAAGAACGCGTGGGTGGACCCGTGGCACGGGTACGGCTTCTGACTGGTGTCTAGGCAGTGAGCAGTTGCAGTGAGGGTGTGCCGCCAGCAGGTATGCTGCAGCTGCCCAGCCGTCTTGGTTGCAGCGCTTTGCATGGTGGGGCTTGTAGACCAGATGTTTGCAATGTGTTGCTCTTGCAGCTGCAAAGAGGTATTTACAAGGCGCTCCTGCATTGTACAGCGCACAAAAGAGTGCACACTGCTGGCTGTTTGCAGATCTGGGTGGAAATGCAGTATGTATGAGGGTTATGTTTGGCAGGCGCTGCTCACAGGCAGCGGGTGCACTTTGCTGAGAGCGCAGACAGCATTTAGTGTGTTTGCAGGTTTGTTGTTGGGAGCAGCTGAAGGGTGAGCGCTGCCGGTGCTTTGACTGGTCGGCACACAGCTGCTGCTGTACATCAAGCACTTGAGGAGAGTTGCCACAGTGACAGGGAGTTGACCGCGTAAAGAATAGAATCTGATTTCATTGAGCAGCGTGAGGTGGTTGAAGCACGTTAGTGTAGATGCAGGTGTTGAACAGTCGCAACGGCTGCGTGGTCACGGCTGGGCGCTTGGGCCAGCAACGCCAGTGATTAGACAGGTCATGGCCCTGTGTGCAATTGTGCCTACCGTGTTGGATATTATGCACCTGTTGCGCGTAATATGAGATGTTCATTTGCTGCAGTTCAGTCATGCCTGCAGCCCTCCATGGAAGGAGCTGACCTTGCAATTGCAGGGCTTGTCAGGTTTGCAGGCTTGCAAGCTACCCTGGACACATGATGCACTGCCAGGCTGGCTGTGCCTGCACTGCACAACGTGTAATCGTCAGTTTCTTGAACATGATGCGTAAATGTTTGCTCTTTGTGCAGTTTAGGCGTGTTGCCGTTGTGGCCGCAGGTGTTCAGCAGCACTTTGGACCTGGGGTTTCGCAGAAGTGCTTGAGACCCAGGTTCGTTCCTGTAGCACCAACAGTACTGCAGTATGGCATTGCGAAGGAGTTAGGCCCGAATAGATGTCACCGAACCTCTCGCCGTTGCTGCGATGACACACTTGTTTGCGGGTGGCGGATGCTGTGTGCTAGCGCCTGACCGACTCTAGAGGTAATCAAGGTACTTACTGATAACCTCAATTTTGCAGGCAAGCCAATTGGCGAGTGTACCAGCACTTAGTTATGGTCAGCAGTAGCACCAGCAGCAGTAGCACACCAGCTATCCCGGACAGCGCCGCTGGGCTCTCTGCATCACCGCCCAGCTGGCCAAGACAGCAACGGCAGCCATGATCAAGCCTTTGCCGCCGCAGCTGGCCAAGGTGGCTGCCAAGTTCCAGCAGCTCAGGACAGTAGATGACCCGCCTGATGAGGAGTATGATGAGAATGTGATGGCAGTCATCAGCAGGGCAAAGGCGGCTGGATATGCAGTGACAACGAGCAAGCCCCGCAGAGGTTCGTGAAGCTTGCTCAGGAGATGCAGGCCTTACAACAGCCGTGGAAGTGGCACAGCTGCAGCGCAGCACGGGCTTGAGGCGGCAGTTGCAGCAGCACGCAATTCTTCAGCAGCTGCCTGCCTGCGCTGCACACTAGCACATGCAGTGCTATGCTGATAGCTCCTGCAGCCGTCTTAGTACGCATCGGTGCGTGTCCGAGCTTACTTCTTGAATGCGGCTGCAGTGCAATCGCAAGGGACTGGCTTCCACAAACTGGCAGTCCATTCTGAAACACGACAGTTTCTGCAGCGCACCTTATAAGATTCCTGCTACTGCTACTGCTGCTGCTGTTGCTGCTGCTGGCTGTTTGCTGCAAGCAGGCTGTGTGTATGAGTACAGGCAGCTGCTGGAGGCGATGCCGCACCTGCTGCGCATATCGCGCAAGCTAGTTGTGCCCTCAAAAGAAAACCGGAAGAACATCACGGCAGGCGAGATGGTGGGTTGGTGGCAGTGCATCATGTGTGATGTGGCATGTGGCAGTGCCTCTGCCTGGGTCGCTGACACCCCCTTGCTTGTTTACAGTTGGTGGCAGTGCAGCAGGCCAGGGGCTTTAGTTGTCTAGCACATCCTTGTGTAGCACAGACACTTCAGCAGGCCCTCCGCCTGTTTGGAAACAGCAGTGTGTGATGATGTGGGAACTAACACGTGTTAAGCGTATCTTTTTTGATGGCGCAGTAGCAGTTGTTCCCTATCCACTGGCTGCGCCAGCTCAGCAGTGTTCGTTGACTTGACTGCTGCTGCTGCTGCGTTGATGCGTTGTGCTCGGGGTGTTGTGCTCGTGTTGGCGTCTGCCCTCAACACACCCTACTCGCCTCAGGCACTCACCTCCTCACAACAGCCATGCGTGTTTCCGTGCTTACTCCTGCAGTGGCGCGAAGCAGAGTGCTTCCTGCACTGCCCTTGCTGACGTTGTTGCTGCTGGTGGTGGTGGTGCTGCCACTGCGCTGCCGCTACTGCTGCTGCTGCAGTGGCGTGAGGCCGAGTGCTTCCTGCACTGCCCGCACAGCATGGCCCGGCTCAAGGCGCTGCCCGAACTGCGCCAGATCATCGCCCACACCTGCCTCGACGCAGCGGCAGCAGCAGCAGGCAGCATGACATGCGTCACTGCCAACACACCAGGCCAGCGCCAGCAGCAGCGAAAGTCAGAGCAGCAGCGCAGCTGGGATGGGTTAGACGACTTGGACCTCGACTTGTTTGATGACAGCAGCAGCGACATGCTTGAACAAGGTGGCGGCAGCAGCGGTCTGGGCACAGCAGCGTCAGACGCGTTGAAAAACGTGTTGGAACATCCAAGATCGCCGCTGCTGCTGCACCTGACCCCTGCGCTGCGGCTGTGCCTGGCTGCTGAGGTGGCGGTGGGCATGCTGTGCGCAGGGTGAGTGTGCGGCTGGGACATGAGTGGCAGCGCTTGCAGGAAACCAGCTGTGCTTGCAGGAATTCAGCAGTGCTTGCAGGAAAGTGATGCTTGCATGAGTGTTCAGATGTCTGCAGCTGCCTCCGGCAGCACTGCAGCACTGCAGTTGGCTCTGACTGAGCTTCAGCAGCCGGCACAGATATCTCCGCTTGCAGCTGCTCATGTCATGAAAGGACGCAGCAGCTTGTGTCTGCAGCACTATGCTGTACGCTTGCATGGGCGTGCACTCCTCAAAACAACGCCTAACCGCGCCTGTCGTGATCTGCTGTGATGCTCCTGCAGGCAGCGGCCGCCGCCCGACACGCCCGAGCACGCAGCAGCGCTGCAGATGTTTGTGGTTGAGGCGTGTAACCACGCAGAGGCCGAGGCGGACGGCAACAGCAACGACGCGAACCAGCTTCCGGTCAACATCCCTGCAGCTGTCAACGATCTGCTGTCTGGTTTGGTGCAGTCACAGCAGGACCCCAGCAGGCGTTTCTTTGCAGCGAGTACCGTCTGGAGGAGCCCGCTTGCGCCGCACCTGGACCTGCAGCTGCAGCTGCCACCTCAGCAGCTGCTGCAGCTGCTGCTCGAAGCAGCAGCACATCCAGCACAGCAGCAGCAGCAGCAGCAGGAAGAGGGGGCTGGGGGTGGTTTGGCATCAGGGATTCTTACACAGCTGCACCCGGGCTGCAGGCAGCAGCTGCTGCAGCTGTTTGGGCCATGGCAGGATGCAGCAGCAGCAGCAGCGGCATATGGCTTGCAGGAAGAGGCGCTGCATGATAAGTTGGTGCAAGACTGCAGGACACTGCTGGGCCAGGTGGACCAGCAGCAGCAGGAGGCAGCCGCGGCGTCACCAGCAGAAGCTGGTCCGCTAGCAGTGCAGCAGCGTCAGCAGCAGCAACATGTGCAAGGGGAAGGCAACAAGGTCACCGCATCTCAGCCCAGCGCTGTTGCTGCAGCGCCTGCGGGGCCTGAAAAGGATGAAGAAACAAGGGTCAGCAGCAGCAGCAGCAGCAGCACGCCAGGGCAGGCGCAGGAGCCAAGCGTGGAGTCTGCGTCACATGCCATCATGCGCAGAATGAGCTGCTTTGCGAGCTGCCTGGTGCTCAAGTTTGTTGAAGAAGCTTGGGAGTCAGCTGCAGAAGGGGCCTCACTGGCTTGGCAGCAGGCTGTGCCGCTGCAGGTGCTGATGTTGTGTAGCCAGGTGCAGCAGCTGCAGGGGGCGCTACAGCGCTGCATCAACAACCTGGACCCGAGCACGCAACAGCAGGATGAAGCAGAGGGTCCTGATGAGCAGCAGCAGCAGCCAGAGTCGCAGCAAGCGCAAGAGGGCAGTGGTGGAACAATGGCAGCAACAGCGTCAGCAGCTCGCAAGCGGTCGCTCGCTGAGCTTGTGGAGCACACAGTGTGCTCCCTGCAGAGCATTCGGCGTTTTAAAGATGCAAATGAGGCCATGGACAGCAACATGGCAGCAGCAGCTGTAGAAAGCACCCCAATAGCAGGGCGTGCTGCTGCCGCTAGCAGCAACAATAGCCGCAGCGGCATGGTGCAGCCGCTGTCTCCAGCTGCCTTCTTCTCTGCTGGCGGCCCCCTGGCTGGGGGGCTGGCGGGCCTTGGGGAGCCGGCCGGGCCAGGGCTATGGGCGCCACCAATGCAGCCTGCATCCGCCCACCAGCCGCAGCAGCAACAAGGGCGGCAGCAGCAGCCGCAACAACAACAGCAGGCATGGCAGGTGCTCCTGGGCAGCTGTGCATGGCAGGCCGCGCTGCAGCAGTCAGATCAGCGCTTGGCTGAAACACTAGCGCCAGGTTCCGATGAGCTGCTGCGCCAGATCCAAAACCTCATGTTCCGCTTTGTCCGCAAGGTCAGCGCCAGCGAGAAAGAAGCGGCAGAGGTGTACGTGCGGGAGTTCCAGAAGTTGGGGATCGACGGCATTGACGGGCATGCAGCACTGCAGGCGTGCGCGGTGCCGCACGCGCTAGAAGAACTTGTTGCGACCCTTCGCAAGGCCGGCCTCACCGAGCTAGGTTTTGACACGGAGAGGTTTGAGCGCCGCGCCGCGTACCGCGAGCGGCTCGAAGCCATGCGCCGGTTTGCAGCCATGCGCATGCAAGAAGCTGGCCTGTGCAAATGGCTAGGTGACAACAAGCTGCACATTGATGACAACAACATTGCTGAGGGCCGCAAACGGGGCATTTTGTCGCCTAGCGAGAGCCTCGCAAAAGTAGACACATTCCCGGACGAGGAGGATGTGGAAGACATCCAGCGCCGGGACCTCGCTTTCACGGCAGACGTGGAGCGAGGCACCGACCACGAGCAGCGCATTGCACAGCAGCAGGAAGCGGCCGTCAAGCAACGCAAAGACGCTGCTTACAAGCAGCTTCTGGACAAGATGGCCAGCCTGGACAAGGAGCTCGAGCTGCTAGCAGCAGAGGCATTGGAGGATGAGGATGAGCAGCAGCAGCACGACGGGCAGGGTGCGGGCGAGTGCGGCCGCCGCCGCAGAGGCAGTGAGGCATCCGACAAGTGCAAAAATCACAACGGGGAGAGCAGTGACAACAACGCCTCGGCTGGCAGCAACCATGTAGCCACCCCACCTGGGCAAGCATCGTCTGCCAATGGTGCAACCGATGCTGCTGCGGCTACAGCTGCTGCTGCAGTGCCTGGGGCTCAGGGGCAGCGTTGGGTGCTGCCGGAGGAGGCCAGCAAGGCAGAGCATGCTCTCAGGTGGGCGCTGTTGTTTGTAGCTATTGGCAGGTCTTGCTTGTCGCCTATGCTAAGGTTCTACTCCTCAAGGCACTGCATACATGAGTGTTGCGGCTATGGCTAGTCAACCGTTGATTGCATCTTCTTTCTTGCTTGACACGGCATTTATTGCTTCCACTCCCGCTTGTGCAGGGACTTTGCCGCGCAGTGCTCGGTTCAGTTTGCCCCCCTGATCGCATGGTACACCGATTGGGCTGAGCAGGCGAAGCAGCAGTATGAGGAGTCAGAGGCTTGGTGGGGCGGCGAAGACCGCCACAAGCTTGCTCAGCTTCAAGCACGTGGTCAGAAGCCAGTAGCTACCTCAGGCGGCGGAGCAGCAGATGCAGCAACCGCAGCAGTGAGTCAGAAAGCAGGCAGCGACGAGTGGAGGAGCGGGGAGTATGACTACAACGCCAGCTGTCCACTGTGCCAGCAGGACCAGCAGCAACACCAGCAGCAGCAGCAGCAGCAGCAGCAGCAGCAGCAGCAGCAGCAGCAGCAGCAGCAGAAAGGTTCAGAGGCAGTCCCCCACACCGACCCCTTCATGTGGCGGCGGCTGCTGTGGCTGCTGCTGGGCAAGCTGTCGCCAGCCAGCCAGGCTTTCTACGCGCAGTACCTGGCGGTGTGCCCGCACTGCCCTGACTCCATGTGAGTCTGTGTTCTGTTTGGCAGTCGGCTGCTGCTGTTGTGTGGTGTGCTGTGTGGTGTGAGTGGCATGTCCGTAAGCTGTGCTGCAGCATGCTAGAACGGAGATAGGCGAGCTTTGCTAAGTCAGCCACGGCCCAGTCAATTACAATGAGTTCCACATTTTTCTAGCATGAGGTGAACCCAGCAGAGGGAGCCACTCCCAAACCACCACCGCGGACCATTGCGGCATATTCACGGCTGACCATTTGCGAAATGTCGCTGCCGCCGCGCTGCCGCTGCCTGTAGAATGTGGTGCCAGCTGAAGGTCAGCCTGGTGCATCGCTACTCGATCAGACCCGCTGCCCACCCGCCTCTTGCTGCTGTTTCAACCGCTGCTCCTGCTGCTGCTGCTGCTGCTGTGATGCAGGGTGTGGTGTCAGCTGAAGGTCAGCCTGGGGCATCGCTACTCAATCAGACCCGCTGCCCACCCACCTCTTGCTGCTGTTTCAACCGCTGCTCCTGCTGCTGCTGCTGCTGCTGCTCCTGTTGTAAACGCTTGCAGGGTGTGGTCTCAGGTGAAGATCAGCCTGCTCAACAGCCTCTGGAGCAGCCCCGCTGCTGACGTCATCGAGCAGCAGCTAGCCAGCCCATCGGCCATGAGTGTGTACAACAATGAGAAGCGGGCACGGCGCGTGCGGCATTACGCGCAGACTGTCAACGACACGTTCACAAAGGTGTGTCTTGCAGTGCGCAAGCTGTTGGCCAAGTGTTGCTGTTGTTGCAATGGGTTGCGCCCTGCTGTGCGTGTGTGGATGCGTCATAGCCGCTTGAGTGTATTAAGTACAGTGTAATTGTGCATGCACTGTCTTGCAATGGCCATGAAGAATCTAACTCAACTGCCTGCCGCCATCTGCTGCCATCTGCTGCTGTCACACCGTCAGCACTACAACCCCACCTTGCCGCTGCTTGCAAAGCAGCTGCTGCTGGCGCTGTCGCCGCTGCACGCGCAGCTGCTGCCGGGGCCTGAGACTGCCTTCCTGTGCCCCTCCAGCTTCCCCGCAGCAGTAGGGAAGGCACTGGCAGGGCAGCTGCTCACCCGCCCAGTGCTGGACATGTTTCAGCACAGTGCAGCGCACCTGACCAGCTGGCACGTGCACTGGCACATAGGGCTGCGGAGATATGGCATGGCAAAGCAGCAGCAGCAGCAGCAGCGGCAGCGACGGCGGCGGCAGGCATGCGGGGAAGGTTACAGCCGGGCAACAGCAGGCAATCTGTCAGCAGTTGAGCTTGACCAGCTGTACCTGGACCCTGATGCCAAGTGAGTGCCTGGTGCACCAGCGGGGCTGCCATGCTTCTATGCATTTTCAGCTCATACTGCTTTAATACTCAAGTGTGTGCCGCTGAGCTGGACCAGCTGTACCTGGACCCTGATGTCAAGTGAGTGCCTGCTGTAGCAAGTATGCTTGCATGCATCTGTGAGGTTATGTTGCTTTTTTTACTTCAGTGTGCGCTGCTGATCTTGGCCAGCTGCATCTGAACGCCGATCTTTGAGGGAGTTGCGGAACCACCACAAATCCATTCCTGCATGGACAGGCTGCTCTGCAGCTCCGCACTGCTCCAGAGCTCTGCACTGCATCGCTGTCCTGGTGCACACATGGATGCTTCATCCTAGGACACAGCAGCTGATGGCATTCCTGCGCAGCCTTACAACACGTGCGCAGCACAACATGCCTTCACCAACAAGCTGCTGTTGTGCTGCTTCACATCACCTGCAGGGTTTATGCCGTGCACTTTGCCTCCCGGCAGCTGAGCGGCGCTACCGGCTGCACATGGGCTGGCAGCAGCAGCAGCAGCAGCAGCGCATTTAAGTACGGTGTTACTGCTGGCCGCCCTGGGCTATCACCCGATGCAGCAGCAGCATCTGATGCTGTGCTGCATGCAGCACGCAAGGTTGCAGAGGCTGTGCGGTACAAGGTTTTGCAGCAAGCAATGCAGCCCTCTCTGAACCGGCGGCTGCAGCAGTGCCTGCATCAGCAGCAGCAGCAGCAGCATCCTGAAGCAGCAGATGAGGAGCAGGCGATTGCGCCGTCCACGCCGCGTGGCAGCGGCAGCAGCAGCAGCAGCGGCGGCGGCGGCGGCTGCCCGGCAGACGAGGCTGCTGCTGCTGAGGCTGAGATGCAGTTGCTGTCGCAGCAGGTGATCGCTCTGCTTCAGACGATGTGTCAGCAGCTGGGCTCGGCAGATGGGCCGCTGCTGCTGCGGGCACTGCAGGTGGGTGTGAGGCGGGATGGGTGATGGAAGGTGGTTTAAGTGCGTGTGCGTGGGCTAGTGCTGTGCTTGGAGCTTGTGCATGCGATGTTGCTGTTTGGCGATTTCGTACAATGTGGCAGCATCTACAGGTGTTTTTGACACTGTTTGACAGTTGCAAAGAGCCTGTTGCAGCCATGTCGCCTGCACTTTCAGACCGTGGCGACCATTGCCTTCTAGAGTGACCCTCGCCAACTCCTGCTGCTGCTGCTGCTGCTGCTGCCCCTGCCCCTGCATGCCTGCACACCTGCTTCCCACATCTCTTTCACCTTGCCTTGACAATGCACCGCTGACACCTGCACCTCACAAGCTGCTGCTGCATGCTGCTGGTGCTGCTGCTGCTGCTGCTGCTGCTGCTGCTGCTGCTCTTTTTCGCTCCGCTGCAGTACCCCGCCCATGCGCCGCTGACGCCTGCACCTCACAAGCTGCATGCTGCTGCTGCTGCTGCTGCTGCTGCTGCTGCTGCTGCTGCTGCTCTTTTCGGCTCCCTTGCAGTGCCCCGACAATGCACCGCTGACGCCTGCGCCTCAGAGGCATCTGCTTGCGAGTCTTGCTGCTGCTGATGCTGGCATAACCGCAGTGGGCGGCTTCCTGCAACTGTTCCTCAAGCCTGAAGCAGACAGACCACCCAGCATTCGGCAGTATGCTGCCACTGTGCAGCGCGTGCAGGACTGTCGGCAGCAGCAGCCGCTGCACTGGCTGCAGGTGGGAGGCTGACAGCGCGTTGTATGTTTCTAGCTTGTTGCGCATGCACTGACAGCGGAACATGGGGCGAGCTGATGCTACAGAGTTACGTGGATGCATTTAAATGTGTCACAGCAGTATGTCTGCATGCTGCATGTCTGTGGCGCAAAAACACCACCGGTACCTTCAGGCAAGCAAATGCTTTTTGTGTTTGAGGGTTTGGCAGTATCTGGCCCTGGCTTGTGCGTTTGCACGCACCGGTTAGAAATCACCCAAGGTGGTTTGGGAGTGGCTCTCCATTTTTGGGTTCAACTCTTGCTGGAAAAACGTCTAATTGATTGACCTTCAGGGTGGGTCACTGCAGCTCCACACAGCGCAGTTCAGTGCTGAGCCGCGTGCTCCTCGTACATGCTGCTCAGTATACCCTGTACTATCTGCAACACCGTCCCCTGCCATCCCCTGCTGCTGCTGCTGCTGCAGCCGGGGTCAGACGTGCAGGCGCTCGCGCTGCAGCCGCCGGCTGTGCTCGAGGCGCTGAGCACGCAGTGCGAGTGGGTGACGTACCCGCAAGCCCTGCAGAGCTGCCTCAGCTGCTGCCATGGCTGCGGGGAAGCCTTTGAAGCAGAGGATGAGGTGGGGGGCCTGCTGTAGATTATGATTTGTGAATTCATCAGGAGGGGTGACATTGTATTGGCTAGTTGTGCATGTGGGATCTTTCAGAGTGCATCACTCTGTGCATGCCTCACAGCGTGCACTGCTCAGTGCATGCCTCGGCTGCTGCCATGGCTGCGGGGAAGCCTTTGAAGCAGAAGATGAGGTGGGGGGCATGCACAAGTGATTTTGAATCACTCAAGCAGTTTATGTTCAAACTAGTCCAGGTTTTGACTAGGAGGGCGACTGTGTGCTGGTTAGCAGTGCATGTGGAACTCACAGCTTGCATTGCTGAGCACATGCTGCGCCGCTGGCGGCTCAGCTGAGGGCGTGCATGCGCCACAGAGCAATCTGCGTTTGACGGCTGCAACCACTGCATCGACTGCTGCAGGCGTGCATGTGAAATGACATGCAGCTTGTGCCGCCTGTTCTTCCGCTCTGTTGCACTAACGCCTTCCTGTCTGTTGTCTTCATTTGCTGCTGCTGCTGCTGTTGCTTGTGGTCCACTTGTGGCTGCTGTGTGCGCAGGACGAGTCGTGCAGCGGCTGCGGCTCAGCGCACTACTGCTGCCCCGAGTGCTGCGCCAACAACGCAGCAGAGCATGCAGCAATCTGCAAGCAGCTGCAGCTCGCCAAGACGGTGAGGCCTGCAGGAGTTGCCCTTCAAGTGTGTGTTTCAACATAGTCAAAGGAATGCCTTGTGAAGGCTTTTTAAATCGCTTAGGCATGCAGTTGAACTCTGGTTACTAGAAATGTAAGTAGAGAATGGAATGTATGGTATGTGGCAGGCTTTCAACTGTGTGATTGCAGGCCGGGCAGTTACATCACTTCATACACTTTGCAGCTGATGACCATACAGTGCTTGCACTGTCTGTTCACGGCATATGGTGCTGCTGTCAGCTGCGAACACTGATGGCTGCCTAGTCCACTGCAGAGGCTGCTGCGCCACCTGCTTGTTGACACTGCTGCTGCTGCTGCTGCTGCTGCTGCTGCTGCTGCTGCTGCTGCATCCAGCGCTACGAGCTCTCCAACGGCCAGAAGCCGGGCAGCAGCGCCGCTGCAGGCCTGCCGGCCGCATTCTGGCGGCTGCTGCAGCCGGTGCTGCAGCCCGATCCGGAGCGGCAGCAGCTCAGCGCGGGTGCTGGGGCGCTTGAAAGATACGGCTGTTTGGCAGACACCGGGAACGCTGGTGTGCTGCCGATGGAGCTGTTCATTGCGGAGGCTGGGTGAGTGGGTGGTGTGTGCATGCCGTGGCTGCTTTGTTTCTCCTTTGTGTGTTTCCCAGCACGCGTGTCTGGGGTGAAGCAGCAGAACTGAAGCCACGTGCTGCTTCAGAGGTTGTGCCAGTGTTGCCAGCCTGTGCTGCAGCCTGACCCAGAGCCGCAGCAGCTCAGCGCAGGCGCCGGGACGCTGGAAGGATACGGCTGCTTTGCAGACACTGAGGGTGTTACGTTTTTTTGTTATTTTGTTATTGTGATTGGTGTGTCGTTTTTGACCGGTGTGTGTTTGGGGACACCGCCCACTTCTCGGCGCCAACTGCATTGCTGCTTCACCAGTTCAGACATTCTGCCGCCATTCATTGCTGACTATCTTGAAAAGGCTGGGGTGTGCGTAATGCTTGCAAACATGATGGTGTTGTGTCCCCTTCTGTTGCCGCTCCATTGGGGCGCGGGGACGATGGCGTTGATGCTGTGGCTTGATGGGTAACATGATGATGATGATGATTCTGCCGCCTGTTGTTCCGCATGCAGGCGTCTGTACGGCCAGCAGCTGCAGTCCAACCCGGCGCCGGCTGTGCAGCGGGTGCAGCAGCCTTGGAAGCGCTACATGGCCCTCCCGGAACTCGGCGAGCTGCAGCTGCTGAGCCAGGGCGCTGAGTTGAGCTGAGCTGAGTTGAGCTGAGTTGAGCTCGGCGAGCTGCTGAGCCAGGGCGCTGAGCTGAGCTGAGCCGCTGGCTGAGCTGAGCTGAGTTAAGCTCACTGAGCTGTGGAGCCAGGGTGCTGTGTTGAGCTGAGCCAAGCTGAGTTTACTGAGCTGCTGCGCCAGGGCCAGGGGGAGTTTACTATATAAAGCGCCCATAAGAGGCATCAGCTGCTGAAAAGCAGCAGAAGTTAGATGGCTATAACCCTTGAATACTGGCTGGCAGTAACGGTGCAGGCAGGCAACAGCCTGTTGTTGTCTGAGACTGGGGTCGTCAGTGTGCAGCAGCTGCCAGGGCCATTGCAGCCGATGCAGGACTAGTTAGATCTTGATTGAATCTTGAATTTTCGAAGGGTGCCTGGCCTGCTGAACGAGCGCAGTCAGGGGTGTAAGGACGCCTGATACAAAAAAGGAAAGCAGGAGAGGTGAGTCATGTTGAAAGTGACGTCTGGTGTGCGCGGAGCTGCCTGGAACTCTGGGGGTTGCGACGTAACATCTTTGCGACGATCGAGATGCACATTATGGTGCGTGTGGAGGTTGCGATGCCAAAAACTGAACGGGTTCCGCACCGGGTGACACGCAACAAGGTGGGACTGGTCATCCGAGCAACAGAAGGAGCTCCCAGTGCTGTATTCACCTAAAAGTGTTTATATGTGAAGGCACTGTTACTGCTGTGCTGCCGGTCACCTGGCTAACCCTTCGACTGTTGTCCGCATCTAGCCGTGGGCCGTAGGGTAGCATTTGAGCTGGACGGACTGACTGAACTATTTTAAAACCGGTATTTTATATGCTTTGAATATGCTGAGCAGCTGGCAGGTAACAGCTGACAAACAGCCAGCCCACTTGGAGTGACTCGTCCAGCAACAGCAGCCGAGCGGAAGGGAGAGGCACAAATGAATGCCAACAAGCGAATGTGTTTCGCTTGGTTTGTAACGGCGTTGATGCTGCATCTGGCTCAGGTGGGCAACTGCAGAAGGTGCAGTAACCTTTCTGTGTTTGACCTAGCATGCATGCAGTGCCGCGGAAGCGGTTAGCAGTGCTGAGCCCTCACAGCCTCTGGCAGTGACTTCAAAGTGCCTCAGATAGTATTGTCACAGCATTTTAATGCAGTGGTGATCTCGGTGGCTTGGGGCAACTGCAAATCTCAGCAGCACACCTAGCAGGATGCTGCTGCAGCTACCACACTCGTATGCTGCAGGGTCAGGCGACTGTGCTGATGTGTCAAACGGTCACAGCAGAGGTCAAACCACACCCGTGAAGCTTTACCAGCGCAAACTTTGGGCCGTGGCTGTGTTTTGTGTGTCTACTTGTGTCCCAACTCATTTGCAGGGCGCTCCATCAGCCCCTGCTCAAGCGCAGCGCAGCACAGCAGCAGCAAAGCCCGGGACGGGCTCACAACAACCCACCCCAGTAGCACGCACCGCACCACCTGCAAAAGGTGCTAAGGTGGAAGCAGCAGCGGCGGCAAAGACTAATGCACGTGTTGCAGCTGCATCACAGGCGCAGTTTCCAGAAGATGCATGGTGGATGGAGCCGGGCAATAATGCAGACGGATCACAGCAGCAGCAGCAGCAGTTGCAGTTGCCGGCTGGCATGAGCATTCCAGGTGCCCCGCCTGCCTGCACGGCTGACGTTGTGCGAGGCATGTCGTGGGGAGTGGCAACTGCAGCATATCAGGTGCGAGGTGCTGCGCCTTGCTGCTGTGCTGTGCTGTGCTGTGTTGTGCTGCTCTGTGCTTGCTGTGTATTCACGGTATTCAGCTAAAGCTGAAGCATGTGCAAGTCTGCCGGCAGCGTGTGGCAGCTGTGTGAGGCCTGAAACCCTAGATAACTACAGCAGATGGCAGCAGCAGCAGCAGCATTGGGTAAGGACTGATACACCGACATGCAGAGCAATGCAGCTGCACGGCCTTGTCGGCTGACTGTGTTTGTGCGGCTGTGTTTCTGTCCACCTTGCAGATTGAGGGAGCCTACAACGTCAACAAGGGGCCATCAATCTGGGATACCTTTGTTGACATGCCGGTAAGCCGTATGCACATGTCAGGCGTGTTTGGGTGCATGCAGCAGCAGGAAGTTTAGGGATGAACCGCCGTCAAAGGCTGGCTGTTGCGGCTGTTGGGATGCAAAGCTTGAGATCAACCATGTGCAGGTAGCTTGCTGTCTAAGCATCAAAGCCGCAAGTTACAGCGTCGTCAACAACAGCAAACAACACTGCAATGCTGAGCGTAACATGTCTTATACTGCAATGTGCTGCTGTTGCAGGGCAAGATTAAGGGTGGGGGCACAGGCAAGGTGGCAATCGAGCACTACACGCGCTTCCCTGCTGACTACCAGCTCATGCAGCAGATGGGTGTCAACGTGCACAGGTCAGCTGGCTGGCTGAGTGCAGTGTGGCTGAACACGGTTGATGAACACCATGCATCTGTTATGTACGCGCTGCAGCCCTATATCCCCTTGAGCTTTTTCTGCAGTCTGAGAGAACCACATGCCGTAACTACAACCGCTATCATGACTGTGGCGCTGCGTCTGCAGGTTCTCGTTCTCCTGGCCGCGTATCGTGGCAGGCGGCCAAGGCAGTGCTGTCAATGAGGCTGGCATTGCATTCTACCACAAGCTGATTGATGAAATGGTGGCAAATGGTATCACACCAGTGGCCACCATGTACCACTGGGACCTGCCGCAGGTGCTGCAGGACAGGTGCGCAGCAGCGGTCAATGTTTGACCATGTTTGACCATGTGCCACAAGTCAACTGTTGATGAGATGGTGGCAACTGGCTTCACGCCAGTGGCCACCATGTATCATTGAGACCTGCCGCAGATGCTGCAGGACAGGTGCGCAGCAGCGGTCAATGTTTGACCAGTGTTTGACCATGTCTGACCATGTTTGACCATGTGCCACAAGTCAACAGTTGATGAGATGGTGGCAAATGGTATCACACCAGTGGCCACCATGTATGATTGAGACCTGCCACAGATGCTGCAGGACAGGTGCGCAGCAGCGTTCAACTTCTGACCATGTTTGACCATGTTTGACCATGTTGGTCATGTACCACTGGTACCTGCTGCATGTACTGCATGATAGTTCTGCATCATTGGTCAGTCGAACTCGCCAGCCCATTTATAACGCGCCGTGCTACACATTGCCCCCTGCCTCTGTCTTGATTTGCTGCTGTGTTCCGAACCCAAAGATCTGTCGTGTTCTGTTGCTCCTCGCTGCCGCAGGTATGGCGGCTGGCTCAACGAGCAGGTCGTCAAGGATTTCGCTTTCTACGCCGACACGCTGTTTGCAAGGTTTGGCAGCAAGGTGAGCACTGCAGCAAGCAGCAAGCACAGACACAAAACAGCCATGCTGGCTGCTTGAACGGCACAACTTCCCCAGGAGAAGTAGAGTTTGCTACAGGGGATTGTGCAGCATGTTCTGCTGCATGGCATGATGCGCCCGCAGTAAGCAAGCGTGCTTGTGCAGCATATCAGGCTCGTCAGTGCGGTTGCAGGCGGCCGCGCACCCTGCAGGTGACTCCGCTGCCTGCTGTGCAATCATCTTCACAAAGCTTAATGCGTGTTTTCCTACTCTGCGCTGCTGCTGCTGCTGCTGCTGCCAGATCAAGTACTGGGTGACCATCAACGAGCCCGCCTCCATCTGCGACCACGGCTACAAGAACGGCATTTATGCGCCAGGCGTGAAGGCAGACAAGAGCAGCCTGTACAAGTGAGTGGCTGCAATATTGGCCACACGAACCTCGGTTGACCAGCTCATGCCTGTTGCAAAAAACAGCCGCTGCTTACAGTGCTGTTTGGAGTAGGGTGTGAATGGTAGCAAGGTCGCCTGTACAGTGGGTTTGCAGGACCACAAATGGCTGGCGGACACTGCTTGGATGCGGCTGTCGCTAAACCCCCTTTGCTGTGCCAGCTGAAGTTGAGGTCTTTTTGTACCTCTTCACTAGGTGGTAGGCCTGCAACAAGCTGTACATCACCTGTCACCTGCCCAGAACCACTGCTTGTGACTTTCTGCCTTTGCCGCCAATGCATGTTGCCTTGCCTGCAGGTGTGGGCACAACGTGCTGCTGGCTCACGCAGCTGCTGTCAAGGTGTACAGGGACAAGTACAGGAGCCAGGGCGCAAAGATAGGCTTCTCCACAAACCTGGTGTGGTAAGCAGACCATGTAATCAGTCACCAGCCCTACGCATCAGAAGCAGGCAAGCTTGCCTGAGCCTATGCTCTTTTGTCCGTAAATTTGAGAGGACGCAAGCAGGCCATGACAGAGTTCCTGCAAGCAGCTGGTCCTCTGTCCAGCAGGATGTGATGAGCTTGGACGTGGGGCAGCTGTGTGTTGCAGCGGCTGATGCGCATATGCAACCGAACTCGCTGGGCAACAATGCATGGTGGCAGGGAAACACATGCGGATGCCGTCCCTGTAGGGATGCAAATGCCAAGTGACCACATTTGGCTGCGCCTGCTGACACTAGTGATTGCCGCCGGTGCTTCTGCTGCCGTTGTTTGTATGTCTGCAGGGCGGAGCCTCTAACAGACAAGCCAGAAGGTACGGCAGTCCACTAAGCAACAGAAAGCACGAAGCTGCAGATGTGAAAGCTCTCCATGTTCTGCAAGTACAGTGCCACGCTGGATTGCCTACGTAACCTCCTTGGCCTTCTTTCACTGCACACTCACTGCAAGCACATAGTCAAGATAGCACCACTTGGCTCTGCAATGGTTGATCCAGCGCTGGCGCTGCACACAAGCAGGCCTCACAGAATAAGCTCAACCGCAAATGGTGATGAAGGACCGACCTCATCCCTTTGCTCCTTCGCTGCTGCTGCTGCTGATTTGTACTGCTGCAGACAAGCAGGCCGCTCAGAACAAGCTCGACCGCGAGTTTGGATGGATCGTCGACCCGCTGTTCACCGGGCGCTACCCAGCATCGATGCGCGGCGCGCTGGGCGATGAGCTTCCGAAGTTCACAGAGGAGCAGAAAGCGCTGCTGAAGGGCAGCATTGACTTTATCGGCATTAACATCTACACCGCGAGGTAGGAGAAAATGTTTTTTGACTGGGTTTGACTTTGGTTGACTGCGTTTGACCTCGGTGTTGACCGCGGTTTAGCAATGAGCAGAAGGCGCTGCTGAAGGGCAGCATCGACTGCATTGGCATCAACATCTACACGGCAAAGTATGCCGCAAGTGTTTGACTGGGGTTGACTTCGGTTGGACTATCTTTGACCAGGATGTATTACCGCGGTTCATTGAGGAGCATAAGACGCTGTTGAAAGGCAGCACTGACTTCCTCGGCATGAACATCTACACCGCCAGGTACGTTACGCGCGTTTGACCAGGTTTGACCATGTCTGATTGGTTGACATTTAAAGGGGGCGGATACCGCAAAATGTATCATGCTGGTTCACCGAAGGCAAAGCGCATTGACACAACATGACTCTGATGCTTTCTCTAACAACTTCTGCTGCTGCGCTGCTGCTGCTGCTGCTGCTGCCTCATTCACTACCAGGTGGGTGTGGCACAACAGCGACAAGCCGTTTGGCTGGAGGGAGAGCTCACGCAAGGACGGCGTGCCAATTGGGGACCAGGGCGGAGCAAGTGAGCCAGCATAGCTACTGCTGTACAGCCATATGTGCATTTTGTAGGTGGTTGAATGGCTGAAAATAAACAGCACACACTGCCTGCAGCCGGCTTGCTGCCAATTAGAGACCAGGGCGGAGCAAGTTAGCCGCCACAGACACCGCTGCTGTGCAACTGTGCACGTTTTAGAAGCACACGTCATGTTTGCTGCTGCCGTTGCTGCTGCTGCTGCTGCTGCCGCCGCAGCCTGGCCGTACAACGCGTCATCCGCCATGGGCAACGTGCTGCCATCATGTTGTTCTGATTTCCTCCATGCTTGATTCCGACTGCTGCTGCCTCTGTTGCTGCTGCCGCAGCCTGGCTGTACAATGCACCCTTTGCCATGGGCAACGTGCTACGCTACGTGGGCGAGAAATACAACAAGGCAGAAACATGGATCACAGAGTTTGGAACAGGCATCACAGGGGAGAACACGTGGACCGGCAGCCAGGTGCGTGCTATGAATACGAACACAGCTCTTGTATCTGGCGACGTTCGAGACACAACGCAACAAGGCCGTCTTGCTGATGGCCCATCTGCAGCTGGCGTGCAGTGGCTGCGGCGGCAGCAAGCATGCCATAGCCCCTGTATCTGGCCAGTGCATTGCCACCAAAGCACGTCACTCCTGCGTAAGCAGATGGTTGCAGTTGCTCTTGCTTTAACTGCGGCCGTTGTGTCGCTGCTGCTGCAGGTGCTGAAATGACAGCTACTGCAGCAGCTAATACAACGGCTACATCAACAGCGGCTGCGCGCTGACACCGCTGCTGCTGCTGCTGCTGCTGCTGCTGCTGCTGCTGCAGGTGCTGAATGACAGCTACCGCACCAACTTCTACAGCGGCTACATCAACAGTGCCTGCGAGGCCATCAAGACATACAAGCTCAATGTGCCGATGATATTCGCGTGGAGCCTGTGAGTGGGCCAGCAACTAGTTAACACATAGGCAACATATGTGACAGGACTGCTGCTTGATAATGGGTTTCATAAATGTATGTAGCTCAACGTGCCGATCATCTTCGCATGGAGCCTGTGAGTGGGGCAGACACAGCTGCTTTTGAACCTTGTTTACCTAGGCTTGGGGCTTAAGGTTGATGTTTATATGTGCAAAACATGTGCAGCTTTGTGTGGAGCCTTTGAGTGGCCAAACAGCTGCTTTTTAAACCGCGTTACCTGGGTTTTGAATCTAGGGGTTTACTAGGGTGTGACTTGAAGGTTGCTGGTTTGATGCAGATGCGTGCTTGTTGTTGTTGTTTTTGCCTTATGTGTGCTGAACGGCAGAGATTGTGTGGAGGACATAAAATAGGTCATCTGCAGTTGAAACAGCTGCTCTGTTACATCCTGCAACCAGACATGATATTGCATGTTTGTGCATGCCGCCGACTGACCCTATCTACTGCTGCCTTTGCCTTGCTGCTTGCAGGTGGGACAACTTTGAATGTGAGTCAACACAGAGCAGGGACTGCCGCTGTTAAGGAACATGCAGCAGCAACCCAGCTTGGCATTGCCTCAACCATGCCAGAAACACGGCTCGGCTGTCAGCTTTGCAGTGTGGTAGTAATGCAAAAGACAGGCTAGCGCTGATGGCAGCAACACTACATCACCCTGCCCTGCCAGCAATCAAGCATGCAGATGAGTGCATTTGTGAAGAAAAGTTATTCTCAACACTGCTGTTGCTGCTGTTGCTGCAGGGGCGGAGGGCTATGAAGTCCGCTACGGCATGGTGCATGTGGACTTTGCCAGCCAGGAACGCAAGATCAAGCAGTCGGGTTACTGGTGGTCAAAGCATTTCTTCACCCAGGGCAAAAAGCTGGCACGTTGATGTGGTAGTGCTGTCGAAACGGCTTGGCGCATTTCATTTTGTGGTTAGGAGACAGTAGTTACACGTTGGCCCTGGTACAACTCTTTTACAGCTGCAGCAAGTTTAGCCGGAACCTGCTTTTGGTGCAGCCTATGCTGCAGGACAAGCAGAAGATTCACTGAAAGAGGGTAAAGCAATGCCAGCGGTGTGCTTGTCGATTGGATGGCACATGCTGCGCTCTGGCGGATGGCTTCTTGATTGTCTGTGTGGATTTTGAACCAAAGGTATGGCTGGCCACAGTATGATCTGCAGCTAGCAGTTGGGCACCAATGGGCTCCTGCGTGTGGTGTCGTGCTGCTGGGTTTTGTGTGCATTCTGAACGCTTGTGGGTGTGCACCAAGCGGCAGCCGTAACGCCACCAGGGCCGGGTGTGCCTTTTGCTGCCTGACACTCAGCAAGGTTTGACTTCTTTTAACTCGGCAGACGTAGGCATGCAGCGTGCATCAACTTCATCTGTGACATGTGCCAGCTGGAGTGTACAGCTCCAGATTTGGCCTGACAGGTTTGGCCCGACAGCTCAGGCCTGATTGGCTGCGCAGGTAGCTACAGCCAATAGTAGTGGCGAGAGCCCCAGCAACATGTACGGCAGAGTCGGCTGCTGCTGTGACGACTTTGTCACGAGATTGCTGCAGCAGGCGTCGGATCTGTGTCCCTTCGGGTAGCTGGATTGTCCCAGCGTGGATGGCATGACAATGATCTGGCATCACCTGATGATTGTGATGCCTGGCAGACAGCTGCAGCCCACCTTTGACAGAGGCACAGTGGTCCCTACACAGAATACAAGGCAGCTGCATGGCATGGCATGGGACCTGGTCGAAATCTAGGAAGTTAATGTTGTTCATATGTCGCTGTGATCATCTGTTGGTAGAGGCAGGACACAAAGCTTTGGACTGGCAGATTCAAGCTGCTGCCGGCAGGCAGGACGCGTTGTAAGGGCTTGCTCCGGCTGCCGTGCAGCGCTGAGATGACCCTGCCTGAAAGTCTTGCAGCGCTTGAAGCGGTGTCAGGGTTGCCATGTTGCAGTTGCGCATATGTAGTGCAGCACGTTGTTGTGTAGGGGTGGCAGGGGTGCGGCTGGTGGGTCATGCACGTTGCAAACATGGCATGATGGACCAATCACTAGGATGCCGCACAGCGGTTGTCAGGTAGTGCACCTCTCGCACATGTGGGTGGCAGGACAAATGTGCAGTTACACCTGCAAGTGTAATGTACATTGCAGTGCAACTGGCACGCCAAGACTCAGACCCAGACTCAGAAAGAGTCTTTCGCTGCCCTCCACAGCAGCTGGGACTGCTGCAGTGCAGCGATGTGTGTGGTCAAACTGTATCAGCTGTATCAGCTGTGGTGCTGCTGCAGCTGTTGTAGCGCCATCGAAGTGTGCGGGCATCTCACAGCCAAATGCGTGCCGCACTTGCTGCATCATCCTGTGGCGCCTAGCGCACGCCACGGGCCATAAAGGCTGAGTAACCCCTGGCTTTTTCCTTGGAGGCGGCTGTCTGCTGTTCTGCCATCGGTGTGTGCTACTGTGTGTCCGAGCAAGCACAGCATACACACTGCCTGGTAGTTCAGAAACTTTCGCGGTGAATGCGTTATGTGTAAAGGATGCCAGCAGCGCCCCACCAGCACCTACATTCGGCTATTGATGAACTTCATCATCCGAATTGAGTTCATCATCATCCTCATCATCATGTTACTCATCAAGCCATAGCATCAACGCCATCCAAATTGAGTTCGTTGTCTTTCCTGCGACTCTTAACACTTGCAGTGCACACTGCAGCCGGCAGCAGCTGGTGCTCTGCAGCCAACGTCATGTGGCACATGATGCGACCCAACATAAGCCCGTGCGCTCATTATTGTCGCGCTGACACATCAACAGTCACACCACTGGTAACTGAGTTACATATGGAATGGCTGTTGTTATTGCAACTACCCCAGCTGGCTCAGATCCCTCTCCACCTTGCGCGTGCTGCCACCATCAACGCCAGCAGCAGCATCAGCAGCAGCAACAGCAGCTGCTGACCCCGCAGTCACCCCCGCAGCCGCCAGCTGCTGCATCAGCTGCTGCAACCCCATGGCTCCATCCAGATCAATCAGGCCCAGCCCGAGACCCAGCCAGTGTAACAAGCTGTTGCAACAAGCTCTACATGCCGCATCATGCCATCTGCACCCTTTGTTGAAGAAATTGTGTTCATCAGCCGCATTGCAGCTGCCCCAGCTGACTGGCATCCATCTCCACTTTGTGCCTGCTGCCACCACCATCACCACCATCACTAGCAGCAGCAGCTGACCCCGCAGCCGCCAGCTGCTGCATCAGCTGCTGCAGCCCCATGGCTCCATCCATTCAGACCAATCAGGCCCAGGCAGTGTGACACTCTGTCGGAACAACAAAGCTGCTGCAGGGCATCTGCACTGCAGGCTGCATCATACAAATCAACATCACAGTGTTAGGATAAATCATCAGCCTCACTGCAGCTGCCCCAGCTGGCTGGCATCCATCTCCACCTTGCGCCTGCTGCCACCACCATCACTCCCAGCAGCACCAGCAGCAGCTGACCCTGCAGCCGCTAGCTGCTGCATCAGCTGCTGCAGCCCCATGGCTCCATCCAGGTCGATCAAGCCCAGCCAGTGAGGGGTGAGAGAAGCTGACAGCGCCCCTGCAAGCGTAGTCAACAGGTCCATGTCTCGGGGCTCGCCATAGCGCAGCGCAAGTGCCTGCACACAGCAGCAGCAGCAGCAGCAGCAGCAGTGAGGGAGGGAGGCTGACAGTGCCCTGGCAAGCGTAGTCAGCAGCTCCATGTCACGCGGCTCGCCATAGCGCAGCGCAAGCCCCTGCAAACAGCAGCAGCAGCAGCAGTGAGGGAGGCTGACAGTGCCCTGGCAAACTGCGTCAGCAGATGCATGTCACGCGGCTCACCGTAGCGCAGTGCAAGTGCCTGGCAGCAGCAGCAGCAGCAGCAGCAGCAGCAGCAGCAGCAGCAGCAGCAGTAGGTGGATGGTGCATTAGTGCCAAAGGTGACCGGATGGTGCATTAGTGCCAAAGGTGACAACATTGCACAACGACAGCAGGGGGTTGTTCCAGGCGTGGACTACCCACAACTGTTGGAGCAGGCACAAACAAGATGGCATTGAGCAGCATCAGCTCACCCACACTGGCTGCATCACCGCATCAAAAGCTGGCAGCAGCAGCAGCAGCAGCAGCAGCAGCAGCAGCAGCAAAGCAATGCATGCCGCGCCCGCTCACCCGCACAAGCTGCTCCACCCGCAGCTCCTGTGTGTCCTCAGGTGCTGGGCAAGACGTACCCAAAACAACACACACTACAGCCACTCATCCGCACGAGCTGGGCCACGTGGCAGTGGGTGGTGGGTCCCTTGGTTTAACGATTGACCCATTACAAATGATGGTGACAGCAGGGTTCTCTCCATGGCACATGCAATGCAGACCTGGGCAGCTTGTCTGCTGATATGACATATAACAGTTGCAGATGCTGGACAAAGTATGAAGATTGATCGTGCAGCGGCCCCTCACCCGCACAAGCTGAGCCACCCGCAGCTCCTGTGTGTCCTCAGGTGCTGTGGGAGCAGGCCCGCCAGCAGCAGCAGCCTCAGCAGCACGCACAGCACTGTCTGACAGCAGCAGCAGGTGCGGCTCCGAGGCCGGCGCAAACACCTGCGAGTCATGGTCAGCACAGGACAGGAGGGTAGGGATCAAGGCTGTTGCTGGGTTGCCTTGTTGCTGCTGCTGCTGTTGATACTATGCATACTAAAGCAGTGTCAGGCGCAAGCAAGCAATCTGCAATACCAGCGACACGATTTGCTTGCACCCGCAGCTGCTCAGCCATGCTCGACCCTACCCAATGTACCACATGTTATAACAAACTGATAGCAACAAAGTAACAAATCACCCTAACAAGCTCCGGCAGCCGCTTCGAAGCCGCAGCATCCTTCACGCCAGCCAAAAACTCCCCAGTCCGCAGCATCAGCGCAAGCGTGTCATATCCACTCGCCCTCAGCCACTGAGCCACCACGGCTCTGCCACATGCTGCCTGCAGCCACTCTTCAATTTGCTGTCCAACTGACAGGCTTCTGGTGCTATGTTACAAAACATGTTTTAACACTCCAACCCTATAACACGCAACTCACCTTGACCAGCTCAGCCAGGCGCTTTGCCTCCGCCACATCCTTCACGCCGGCCAAAAACTCCCCAGCCCGCAGCATCAGCGCAAGCGTGTCATAGCCGCTCGCCCTCAGCCACTGCGCCACCACAGGCTCTG
>RWJK01001031.1:0-29775 GCA_004335835.1 Scenedesmus sp. ARA3 | reverse complement strand
CAGCCCTCCCAGATGCTGTGCGTGATCACTCAATTGAAAGCGGCAGGTTCAACGACACACGTGCTGCAGCTCTGTATGTTGCAGTTGTGGCCTTATGCACGTTTGGCAAGGCTCTTGCACAAAACGCTGCCAGAGCTGTCAGCATATGCACTGTGGCACGTGCATGCAGGTGGTGCGCAGGCGCAGTAGAACTTACGCATCCAGCTCCACGCACGCGTCATTGTCACTGCATGAGTTCTCCTCATGGCCTTCATCCGCATCATCGTCGTCTCCTTCTTCGCTGCTGCACGTGTCAGCATCGCTGTCGCTGTGCACGCTGTCAAAATCACTATCATGTGCAGCAGCAGCAGCAGCAGCTGCTGCTGTGCGGGCTGCTCGTCTGCTGCGCTTGGCTGCGGGCGCTGATGTGTCTGAAACATCTAATGAACGTTCTGTGTCGTACACATAAGCATCATCTCTCTTCCTTGTCTGCTGCCTGCGTGGCCGGTCGTTCATGGTTGTTGTTGTGAACACAAGAAGAAGCACAACAATCGACTTCGAAAAAGCTACATGAACATGAATTACAGCGTGATGAAGGTATCGGTCGCTGCAAGTAATGGTGCTTGGTTTGAAGTGCACTGTCCCTGTTAAAAGGGTTACGCCTGCAGCGAAGTGCTTGCAGGACGGCATGAAACCTTGCAGAACTATTGAACACAGTAAAAATGTAGTTTTCAGGGGCGGCTAGGCGCTCGGAGCTCAACGAACCCCACAGAACCCCTCGGTGACACTGGGCGGAGACTTGCCACACTCCGTTCAAAACCCGCCCGCCACTGGACCCTCACCGGCTAGTGTCAAGAACTAGTGGTTCTGGTCACTTGGGTCTGGTGAGTGACTGTCACTCCAATTGCATGCTCCTCGTCACCGGCACGAGACTGACGTAGCACTTTCAAGCGCGTTTGTTTGAGCGCGTAAGGGAAACAGCGGAAGCAGCACGGGGTGCCCCTCTTATTAGGTGTATCGCACTTCCTCTGTCTGCGAATACTGCTGCAACGCCACAGTCTCATCATATACGTTTCTGTTATTCAAAATTGCATGTAATGGAGCTGAGCAGTGCACACTAGGAAAGGAGCACCGGAGGCAAGGAGCGGTAGGAGCTCATTGCAAACCGGTAAGCTTGCAGTGCAGGCATCAAAGCTTTAGCTCTGACGCAAAATAATGCCTGAACATCGGCTGGGCGAGCACAGCGGCAACAGCAGCACAGGGGGTTTTCGTCCTGCAACGGACTGGCTCAGTTGGTTCCTATCAGTAGCAGCGCTTGCGCATCAGCGCAAATGGCCTTGTTACGATCGCCGAGCCTGTAACCTCAGCAGCTGATGGGCAGCTGCTGTTTTTGGCATTGAGCAATTGTAGGTGCAGCGGCTGCTGCACAAGGTCCAGAGTCCTGTACTTCAAATCCTTCTCTGTGATGTAGGGGACTGTAGACTACCTTTGCACTTTGCACAACCGCTCATTCATGTGGATTAGGCATGCTTGCTAGTTTTAATGCGCTGATGGGTTGGTGCCGTTGGTGCTGGTGCTGCTCTTCCTCATTCCCTGGCACTTGCTACTATGTGGCAACAGCAGCAGCAGCAGCATGGACGAGACAGTCGGCAGCCTGAGCAAGGGCTCGCGCGTCTGGTTCAAGCAGGACGCAGAGACATGGCTGCTGGCGGAGATCAAGGAGAACAACAACGGCAAGCCCTCAGTGGCCCTGCTTAGCGGCCACCCTGGCAAGCTCCTGCAAGGCGTGGAGCCCAGCAAACTTGTTCCTGCAAACCCCGAGCTGCAGCAGGCCATTGCTGACCTCACGCAGCTGTCATATTTGAACGAGCCCAGCATTCTGGACAACTTGTTCCAGCGCTACGGCGGTGACTGCATCTACACCAATGCGGGACCAGTGCTGATTGCGGTCAACCCCTGCAGGAACCTGCCGCTGTACACCTCACAGGTGGCTGACCAGTACAAGGGTGAGCTGCTGCTGGTGGTGGGAGGTGGGGTTGATGTGTGTGCAGAAACATCGATTTGTATCGCAGGCAGCAGGAGCAGGAGCGGCGTCAAGCAGGCAGGGGACAGCAACAGCAGGTGCAGATGCAATCGTGCAGACCTGAGGGTGGGCACCAGCACGTGCTAGGGTACCATGGGGCAGCCGCAAATAAATTAGGCAATGTCTGTTGTTGCAGTTGTGTCGTGAGGGAGAGTGTGTTACGTATGCCGTGCCGACAGGCACACGGTATGCATGCGCAGCTGATCTCGTACTGCTTTGGTGATGGCGGCATGTTGCAATAAATCGAGCTTGGTGCTGAATTTTTCACCTATGGCAGCTGCAATTGACTGGTGTACACCTGCACTCCGCAGCTGGCAGCACTCGCTTGTGTGTTTGCATTTTGATCCCAGCCCAGCCAGCAGTAGCACCAGCAATAGCAGCAAGTGCTCCTTGCTGCAGAGCAGCCACCAGCAAAAAAACCCTAGCCATCCTGACATGTACACATGCCCTGGTCCTCCGCACCTGAACATGCACGCGCTGCTGCAGCGGGCGCGTTTGAGGCAGTGAACCAGCTGGACCCGCACATCTACCTGGTGGCTGGCGCGGCCTTCAGGGACATGGTGCGCCAGGGCACCAGCCAGTCGCTGGTCATCAACGGAGAGAGTGGTGCCGGTAAGACGGAGACCACCAAGAAGGCCATGCAGTTCTTTGCGGCGCTGGCGGGCGGCACCGGCGTGGAGGGGCAGGTGCTGGAGGTGAGCTGAAACGCAGGCAGGCAGTGGCAAAGTGGGATGGAGGGCAGGGGTTCTCTCCAGTGGCAGGAAGGACCGAGGGTAGGGGTTGTGGCCAGCACTTGCGGCGTGGAGGGGTAGGTGCTGGAGGTAAGGCGGATGGAGTTTGCAGCACCTGTTGCTAGGGTTTGAAGAGGGGTCTGACAGCCTGCAGCCAGCGCTTTGGTAGAACTGAGCAGCAGGGCTGCTGTAAGCTCAGGCCCATCCAACAGCAGCAGAGAGACATGGTGTATGCCTAGCCAATTGATGATGGTGCGAGATTGACTGAACGGCATCTGCCAGGGGTTCAGCAGCTGGAGGGTACTGCAGCTGCTGCAGTGTCACAGGATGCGGCACCCGGCTTGCAAGAACTGCAGTACGTATGCCTATGCTGTGCTGCATTTCATCAAACTTGCATTCTGCGCCTGGGTTTGCCTGATAGAGCTCTGGCCTCCTTTCAAATTCCCACTCCCCACCTGCAGACCAACCCCATCCTGGAGGCTTTTGGTAACGCCAAGACGCTGCGCAACCACAACAGTAGCCGCTTCGGCAAGCTGATTGAGATCCACTTCAATAAGACCAACCACATCTGCGGAGCACGCATCAGGACGTACCTGCTGGAGAAGAGCAGAGTGGTGAGTGGCGCTGCAGCGGCTGCCTCTGCTGGGTGCTGGGGCTGCTGTAACACATGTAAAAGTGGAGTCAGCACTGCTAGACACATGTGGTGCTGGTGGAACGAGTATAAGCTGTCGTTGTGTACTGTGCCGTGTGACAGCATGTGCGTTTCATATGCTTGCACCGGCGGACATGTTTCCCATGCCATGTTTCTCTGACACACATATGTTGACGTAGTACCTCTGCGCACCGCTGCTGGCCAATGCAGGTGCACCAGCTCAAGGGTGAGCGCAGCTACCACATCTTCTACCAGCTGGTGCGCGGCACCAAGGACAAGACGCAGCGCGAGGCGCTGCGCCTGCCCAGCAAGCCCTCCGACTTTGCCTACCTGGCCAAGAGCGGCTGCACGGTGAGACAGCAGCAGCAGCAGCAGCAGCAGCAGCACATGCTGCCAGCAGCAGGCGCCTGCCACCCCCAACTACTGCCCGTGCCATGTGCCTCGCACCAGCCGTATGTTGCTGTTGCTGTGCTGCCTGTGCATCCAACATCTATCATCTGTAGTGATGGCCGTTGCAGCAGCGAGTCTGACGTCTGTGCTCTGCTTGATGACCGTCCCAACATCTGCCTTGCAGGACATTGACGGCGTGGATGACGCAGCCAACTTTGCCGAGGTGCTGGAGGCGCTGGCAGACATCGGGCTCAGCCCCGCTGACATCACCGCGCTGCTGGCCAGCCTGAGTGGCATCCTGTGGCTGGGCAACCTCAAGGTGGAGCCGGTGCACGCAGACGACAGCAGCCGCATCAAGATTGATGCTGCGCTGGCGAATGCTGCCAGTATGCTGGGGCTCAGGGAGAAGGACCTGGCGTATGCGCTCACACACAAGAAGGTGAACACGATGCTGAACAAACGGAGAGCTGCTGGTCACCCATCTACCTATCCAGTGCTGTATGCTGTGTCATTTTGCCAGTCGTTGAGACGTCCAGCTGTCCTGGCTGCCTGTTGTTCACAGATGTCCTCAATTGTCCCCTGCCTGCCACTCACCAACCTTCCTGCGTGCTGGTATGCATCTGTCAACAACACGTTGACACACCTCAACCAACAGATCAAGACGCGTGACGAGCTCATTCTGAAGCCGCTGACAGCCCAGGAGGCTGGTGACGCTCGCGATGCGCTGGCTAAGGCTCTTTATGCCGGTGTCTTTGGCTGGATCGTGGCCGCCATCAACGCCAAGCTGGACATGGGCAAGAAGGCCAGCGGGCGCTTCATTGCCATCCTGGATATCTACGGCTTTGAGCAGTTCACGACCAACAGGTGTGCGCGGCTGCGGGGAATGGGATAGTGGTTGCAGCAAGCATCTGTTCCCTGCCAGGCGCTGCGCCTGTCCTGCGTGTCCAGTGGCCTGTGCTGTGTGGCACAAGCCATCTGCTGCCAGAAGCTTGCCGCCACACCGCGCCCCCGCACTGAACATCTGCTCCGCACTGCTCCTGCCGCTGCGCCTGCTAATGTCTGCTTTCCTTGCAGCTTTGAGCAGCTGTGCATCAACTACGCCAACGAGCGGCTGCAGCAGCAGTTCACGCGCCACCTGTTCACGCTGGAGCAGGAGGAGTATGAGGCGGAGGGCATCGACTGGACCAAGGTGCAGTGGCAACCACTGCAGCAGCAGCAGCAGCAGCAGCAGGACCATGTAGCATCACAGCAAGTTCTGCAGGTTGCGGCAGTCTCGTATGGCAACAGCAGGTGCTTTTGGTACTTGCACTGGCAGTGTCGGTTTTTCCGAGCTTGTCAGCCTGGGGTCTGCAGCGCTCCCTGCAGCATTCTCAGCTTGCTCTGCTCTTGCCCATCCTCTGCCGCTGCTGCTGCTGTCTCTTGCTGCTGCTTCCTCCACATGCCAGGTGGAGTGGGTGGACAACCAGGCCTGCGTGGATGTGATTGAGGCCATGCCCCCCAAGGGCCTCGGCGTTTTAGCAGTACTGGACAGCCAGTGCCGCTTCCCTAAGGGCAGCGACGAGACCTTCATGCATGCGCTGGGTGACGCGCTATCAAGCAACGACCACTTTGGCACCGACCCGCGCCGCCAGGGCGAGTTCTTTGTGAAGCACTACGCGGGGCCTGTGAGCTACAATGCGTCCGGCTTCCTCGACAAGAACAAGGACATGCTCAACACAGGTGGGGGCCCAACACACCAGCCTGCTTGGCGTCTGCGAGAGGTGGGGCATGAACTACAATGGCAGTGCAGCACACACAGCAGCCCACCGTCATCATGCCGTTTCGCCAAAATACGCCGTCAAACCTGTAGCACAATGCTGAAAACATGTGCTCGCCTTGCCTGTGCTCTACCTGCTGCTGCAAACAGACCTGGTGGAGCTGATGGAGAGCAGCTGCAGCCCGCTCATCACCAGCATCGCCGCAACCACAGCAGACGAGATGGAGGGCAAGCGCGGCGGCCAGACAGTCAGCAGCCGCTTCACGCAGCAGCTGCGTGAGCTCGTCAGCATGCTGGACGCCACCGGCCTGCATTTCGTGCGCTGCATCAAGCCCAACGCCAAGCTCTTGCCGGGCTCCTTTACAAGCGAGCTTGTGCTGCAGCAGCTGCGCTGCTGTGGTGTGCTGGAGGTGGCTCGCGTGTCGCGTGCAGGCTTCCCCACGCGCTACCGCCACGCGGACTTCGTCACGCGCTACAAGATCCTGCTGCCGCGCGAGCAGCAGGGTATGGTGCTGCACAATGACGGCGAGACGCGTGCGGCCGTGGTGCAGCTGCTGGCGGTGTTCAAGGTGCCGCCTGGGCAGTATGAGATGGGCCGCACCAAGGTCTTCTTCAAGCCAGGTGAGCTTTAAGCTAGCAGTCTTGCACATGCAGTCTTGCATATGCAGTCTTGCACACGCATGTGGGATAGCACTGTGGCTTGACTGAGTGCATTGTCCTGCCTGATGTAGAGAGAGTTTGGACTTCTGGCACCAGCATGCTTTAGAGCACCTGGCTGCGTGCTCTTTGTCGATGCAGTGACTTGCAAGCAAAACCTGTACCTGCGTGTAGCAGCAGAGCAGGAGCAACAGCTGCTGCCTGTGCAACTTGACCAACAACTGCTGCACTCTGCTGCACTCTGCTGCACTGTGCTTGCTCTTACCATGTGTCCTGCAGGCGTGCTGGGCTATGTGGAGGACACCTGGGCCAAGATGCAGTCCTCAGTGCTCAAGCTGCAGGCCTACACGCGCATGTTCTTCGCGCGCAAGCGCTTCCAGCAGCACAGGGCGGCGGCGCTGCTGCTGCAGAGCGCGTGGCGCGGCCGCGTGGCGCGGCTGCAGTTTGCGAACGACCTGCGGGAGCACAAGGCGGCCGTGTGCATCCAGCGGCACTACAGGGGCGGCGTGCAGCGCGCAGAATACAAGAAGGTGCGCGGCTGGTTACCTACAGCAGCAGCTTGCAGCAAGGCTGAAAGGCAGCAGCAAGCCATGCTGTGTTGCATACTATGCGTTAGCAGAGCAGTGCTCAACTGATGAGGACCGCGCCTCCTGTGCTGGTGCCTGCTGTGGCAGCTGATGCATTTGTCTGCAGGAGCACTGTTACCACCAGCCCGCACACCTGACTTTGCTGTGCTATGTGCTGCTGTATCTGCTGCCGCACGTCCTGCAGGTGCACCGCGCTGTCACCGTCTTCCAGGCAGCGGAGCGCAGCCGCCAGCTCAACAAGCGCGTGGCTGCGCGGCTGGCGGCGCGCCGCAAGCGCGAAGCAGCTGAGGCAGCAGCAGAGGCAGCGCGCAGGGAGGCAGAGGAGGGCTTCCTTGCACTCAAGGATCAGTACGGCATCACACAGCTCTCAGAGGTGAAGGCTGCGCTGGCGTGTTATGCAGCCATGCGTAGCGAGCTGGACAGCAGAGACCCTGCTGAGGTGGCTGAGGCGCTGAGGTTGCTGGGTGCTGTGCGTAATGCAACAGGCGGCGCAGGTGGTGCATCTGCACTCAGCAATGATCAGCTGGCAAGCGCTGTGAGCCTTGCTGCTGTCGCGCAGCAGCAGCTGGGAGCGAATGCGGCTCCAAAGCAGCTGCAGGAGGCGCTGGCGGTTGCAGCGGTGTGCAAGCAGGAGCTAGGGGATGATGCTAGCGAGCAGAAGCTGCGTGAGGCGCTGGCAGCAGCTGCAGCATGCCAGGCGGAGCTGGGGCACTGCAACGGCATCGAGGTGCAGCAGGCGCTGGCAGCAGCATCGCTGGTGCGGCAGGAGTTTGGGGAGGATGCCAGCGGTGAGCAGCGGCTGCGTGAGGCGCTTGCTGCTGCTGCCCTGGTGAAGCAGGAGGTTGGCAGTTACGACAGGCAGCAGCTGCAGCAGCGGCTAGCGCTGGCAGCGGCAGCCAAGCAGCAGCTGGGTGGGCTGGTGGAGCCGCAGCGGCTGCGTAATGCGCTGCAGCTGGGCGACATTGCTGCGCAGGCAGGCATCTACCAGCCGGGGCAGCTGCAGGGGCAGCTGAAGCTGGCAGCAGCAGCCGCGTCATCTACACCCGAGGAGGTTGCAGCAGCGCTGGAGCTGCAGCGGGCAGTCGAGGCAGCCGCAGGCCATGCCTCACCCGCACAGGTCAAGGCAGCACTGAAGCTGCAGGCAGCAGCAGAAGATGAGGGCATCACAGATGCAGCAGGGCTCGCTGCTGCACTGGCAGCAGCCGCAGCAGCGGCAGCAGCAGCTGCATCTGCAGCGCCCGTGCAGCAGCAGCAGCAGAGCAGCAGTGTCAGCCCGCAGGACGATGAAGCCAGCCGCCTGGGTGCTGTGGTGCTGTCCCAGGGTGTGTCTGACGCCCAGGAGCTGCAAACCGCACTCAACACGTACCGCCACCTGCGCCGCGACGGCCACGCGTTTGATGCCCGCAATGCGCGCCGCGCGTGCAGCATGTATGCTGCGGCGCAGTCGCACGGCATTGCTGACAAGCGCGACTTCATGGCGGCTGCTGCGCTTTATGGCGTGCTGCGTGAAGACGGCATCACCAGTGCTAGTGAGCTGCGGCTGGCAGTGGCGATGTATGGCGCAGTGCGTGAGGAAGGCATCCTAGACCCCGAGGACCTGCATGCTGCCATTCAACTGGCCAGCATTGCCAGGGATGAGGGCCTGGCAAACTCTGATGAGCTGCGCAGCGTACTGGCAGCCTCGCGCGGCAGCTACTACTACGCGCCAGGCATGCGCAGCTCAGCAGGTGCAGCAGCAGCTGACGCAAACGGCCACAGCGCGGCAGCAGCAGCAGCATCGCTGGGCGGCCTGCGGGCTTCGGCCAGTGGCGAGCAGCACGGCAGCTTGACTGAGGCAATGCTGCAGCAGCAGGTTGCTGCGCTGAGCCACCAGCTGGACAGCGAGAAAGCTGCGCGCAGCAAGTACGCAAAGCAGCTGGAGCAGCAGGCGGTGGAGTGGATGGGGCAGGTCAAGCTGCTGAAGGAGTACATTGACAGCCTGAGGGCCAAGATGCCTAGCCACAGCAGCGGCGGCGGGCCCATGCCGAGTCTGACGCTGCCAGCATCGCCGTTGGGTGGCGGCAAGGGCAGCGGCGGCGGCGAGACTGGCAGGGCGCTGCGGGGCCTTGAGGGCGACTGGAGCAGCAAGGCGCCGCTGTTTGATGATGACGCGTCGTTCATTCGCGAGGTGGTTGACGGGGAGGTGCTGGCGCCCGACATGCAGGTGGGTGGGGCGGTGCAAGCAGCAGCAGCCTTGCTGCATGGAACACAAGTGGAATAGCAGTGGGTTGGTTAGCAAGACACGCGGCCAAACTGGAGGGTTGCTGGATGTGAGGTGGATGTGTTGGGCTTGGCGCTGACAGTAACAGCTTTGTATGGGTATGTCGTGCCGCCTTTACACTGGCAACCAGACCCTCTGCTGTGTTCTTGAGACCTGTGCTGCCGCAGGATGTGTTGCTCACCGTAACCTTCTCTGCTGTTCTGCTGCTTGCGTCTTTGCACGCGCTGTGGCTTGCTTCCTCGCGCCTTTGCCCACCCTGCAGGTGCAGCTGGAGCTGGACCGCCTGCGCCAGAAGTACGAGGCCTGGAACAAGCAGTTCAGGGAGCGCATGCGCGAGGTGCAGGGCGCGCTGCGCCGCGGCGCCACCACGGCCAGCTTTGCAGGCATGCGCAGCCACACCGGCATGGCACCAGCAGCAGCCGGCTACAGCCAACCAGATCAGCAGCAGCAGCAGCAGCTGGCGCCGGCTGGAGTCAAGGTGGCGCGCCATTCTGACAGCACGGGGGCGCCGGTAGATTTGAAGCGCATGCCTGACCTGACCAGCCCGCACCTGCTGGAGGCTGAGGACTGGGATGGTGGCCAGGCAGGGGAGGGTGGCAAGCGTGGCGGCAAGAAGGGCCTGTTTGGGAAGCTGCTCAAGTAGAGTAAGTGGAGCTTTTTGGGGAGCTGGGCAGGTGCAAAGGGCTGCAGTGGTGGGGAGTTGGTGCCTGTGTTGGGTGCAGTTGGCGTAGTTTGATGGTTTATTTTGGTGAGTGTGTTGGGTGGCAGCTAGGGCCATTGGGCGCGTTGGCTGGTTGGTGTGTGCAGGCTGCCAGCAGCTGTGAAGGAAGCAGGCGTTTGTTGCTGAGTTGTCGAGGTAGATAATGGCGGCAGGCTATGCTGCTGTGCCTGCTGGTCTGCGGTTGCGCACAGGGGCGCTGGGTTCAATAGTACCAGTCTGGGATTTTGTCGACTGTTTCAGCAATGTGTGCAGTGCTGCTGTTGCAACAGTTGCTGTGCCGCACAAGTGCTGCAGAGGCTTACTTGACAGCTGTTGGAGAGGCTGGTGACATTGATGATAGGATTGGTGCAGTGGCTGCATTCACTGCGGGTGGCATGTGGGGTTTGCTCGGCGTTGAGTCAGCTGCGTATTGCTAAAATGGTGGAACCAGGTAGTGCAGATGCTTGTGAACTTCTTGGCAATGGTGAGCTCAGCAGTAGCATTACTTGCTTGGGGGTTTGAGGTTTATGTGACGTCGTTGTGGACTGCAGGGGCAGGCCACGCTTGCGCACTGGCCGCTTTTGTTGGGTGGTGCTGATATTGTCGCCAGGGTCGGCAGCAGGGAGTGTCAAAGGCTGATGCTGGCACAGCGGTGGCAATATTTGATGACATTGACCCAGACAATGTTCAAGGGGCACACCGCAACACCTGTACCATGCGGTGCGTGGTTGGGCTGTGCTGTCATGGGGTGTTTCTGCTTACTTTGCATGCTGAGCTGGGGTTATCATCAGTAGTGTATTGGCTGGAAGTAGCAGGCTCTGCATAAAAATTTCTTGTCTTGGATTGCAGCAGATGGCCCAGGACTTATCTTCAAGTGGCTCAGTAGTTGTTGGTGGCGTCTTATGTGAACCGCCATGCGTGTAGCTGCTGCTGCTGGGTGACATGCTTACTTTGATGTTCCTTGCAAGTTGGTCTTGACTGTGAGCTGGCAACTTTCCCTTGCACAGTTTTGAAACAAGCCAACTGAGCATCAACCACATCATGTGCAAGTTGTGTGGCAGATGCAATGCTGCTGCCAGCACCAGTGGCGTGACAGCCAGAAACCGACTGTTTGGTACAAGTCCTGCTGTACTGTCATGTTGCACGGCTTGGAGCAGAGTGAATACGAATTGCAACAATCGGTTTGTCTTGGTTTGAGGCCAGTGGACCATGGCACAGCTGGGGCAATTTATGATGCAGCAGCAACTTACTTGAAGTGGTTGCAGCTCCAGCTGTAAAATGAAGAATTCTATACAAAGCCAGGATACGGAAGTACGCTGGTCATGCACAGGTGCGCACCTTCAAGCAATGCTGAGCCAGAAGACCCCTGCCAAAGTGTCCTGGCACTCCAAGTGGGGCTGTTCATGTAGGCACGGCTGCCGGCACCATAGCATCATGCGAATTTCTCACCTGTAGGCACAGAGAAGGTTACAGGGCAGGGTCGTCAGGGGTCCATGGGCGGGACCACCTGTGCTGTGCTGGCAGCACAGGTGCAACCAGCATCATCCAAGATGGATGATTCGGCGCATCTCTGGACTGACGTTGTTGGGAATCGACAATAAGCAACCTACTGCTGTCCCGTTCCTCCTGGCCTTGAATGAGAGAGGGGCCACCGCCCATGGAAAGCCTGTCATGACATGAGCCTGTCACTTGTGCACTTGTGACAGGGTTTGGTCGCGCGTGCCGCGGGTTCAAGGCGCCCTTACGGCTTGGCAGGACTAGATAACAGGCAGCTCATTGCAAAAAGAGTGCTGCAAACGTGTTTTCCGCTGCTGCTCACGTCCCGAGTAGAAAGGCTACAGCCGGTGTACTTCTCGGTGATTTCGGCAAAGGACAACCGGCTTGCTGCTTCTGCATTATTTCAGGCTAACAGACCGGTCAAATGTCGCTACGACTCTTCAGCTCACGCAGCACTGCCCTAGGAGCTGTGCAGTACTGCTCTGCTGCTGCTGCTGCTGCTGCTGCTGCTGCTGGCACTGCTGCTAACACAAAGCAGCAATCAGATGTTGCCCAATCCGAGCAGCGGCTGCTGACTGTGGCTATCGTAGGTCTTCCCAACGCGGGTGAGCTTGCTTTCACTGAAGCCATGCAGCATTCGGTAAACTCTAAAAGCACTGCCCTACCCCAGTGGCTTCCCAGCTTACCACGCTCCAGCGCAGCAGCCTGTACACCATCACCATCATTGTGCCTGGCCCTGCAGGCAAGTCAACGCTGGTCAACCGCCTTCTGGGCACCAAAATCAGCGGCGTGTCATCCAAGCGCAACACCACAATCACACCGCAGCTGGGCTGCTTCACATCGGGCGCTGCTCAGGTGCTGCTGTATGACACACCGGGCCTGGTGGAACACAGCGTGCAGGGCAGCCCACTGGAGCGGCTGAGGAGTGCCTGGGCCACAGCTGCCATGGCTGACCAGCTGCTGTTCATTGTGGATGCTGAGCGCCAGGTGAGGCTCCGCTGTATAAAATACAAGTTGGGCCGCATGCAGTTATGCAGGATGTGCAGACGCTGGATGTGCCTTGACGGCTAGCTAGTGCAGTAGGACATGTAAGCGCCGCATCAACAGCCAGCAAACCAACCCTCAAAGGCTGCAGTGCTGTGTTTAGTATCTGCATGTTGTGCTGCTTCGAGCATACATGCCGGCTCACCCCACCACCCTGCCTGCTCCGGCCATGCCTGTCTGCCGCGCATGCAGTTCCGGCTGCGCGAGCCTGCAGCACTGAAGCTTGCTCAGCAGCTGGCAGCAGGGCCGCCCAACTCCCTCCTGCAGGGCTGGCAGCAGCCGCCTGCAGTATTGTTCCTCAATAAGCAAGACAAGCTGGAGCCCCACATCAGGGAGGTGGCGCTGCAGCAGCTGCAGCAGCAGCTGGGCGGCATCGCACAGTTTGAAACAGTGTTCAAGGGCGCTGCTATGCTGGGGGAGGGCGTGGATGCGCTGAAGCAGTACTACATCAGCAAGGTGAGGCTGGCGCCTGCATATATGCTTATGCCACTTTGACTATCTTCTACCCTTTGCACTGCATTGCATGGTGCTCTGCTCATGGCTGCGTGGACCAACTGCACACACACCTCACTGGCAGTAATGTGCGCACTTGCTGCGCCACCCACGACGTGCTCCATCAAGGCGCTGCTGCTCCCACTGCCACTCCAACTGCCGCACTGCTGCTGCTGCTGCGTCCATGCAGGCGCGCCCTGGGCTGTGGCTGCTGCCGCCCGACCAGGCCCACACGGCCTCCCCAGCTGACCTGGCAGTGGAGCTGGTGAGAGAGAAACTGTACCGGCGGCTCAACCAGGAGCTGCCTTATGCCCTCACTGTGCAAGCTGACTCGGTGAAGCCGCTACTGGGCAGCCAGCATGGCCTGGCAATTCGATTGACTGTGTTTGTCAAGAATCGGCTCATGCGCAGCATTGTGGTGGGCAAGGGCGGCAGCATTATCCAGGGCTATGTGGCTGGGCCCACTGAGGCGGAGCTGACTAGGATCCTCAAGGCGCCTGTGAAGCTGACAGTAGCTGTCAAGGCGGTGGGCGACAGCTGAGGGACACAGGTTGCTAACATTACTTGCGCTGGGCGACTGCGGCGCAGAGGCTGGGCTAAACGGCAAGGCTGCCAGTACTTGCGCCTGCCGCAGCAATGCCCGACTCTACTGGCTTCAATGCATGCCAGACTCAGAAAGCCAAGGAGTCCACAAGCAGGCAGCTGCAGTTGGCTCATGCTTCAGCTCATATTGGACCCGCGTGGCATCGCGCATGCCCGCCTGCTCCCAACCCTATGAAGCACGCTCAACTTTGCTTCAGTCAATCCTCCCTTACAAGTGCGCCATCTATGCAGCGAGCATGTGACACATGCTGCTCGGCGCAAATTATGGCACCACACAGCCCAAGGTGGGATGCTGCACATACTTGATGCCGGGACAGAGGGCCCCTTGGCACCGCCTGCGCTGTGCTTGCCTTTGTGCATACCACTAAACCATCCAGCAAGTATACACAATGTGCCCCAAATGCAGCTGCATGGCCAATCGATGTGTCGCACCCTAGCACCCTAGTCACCTGCCTGTTGTTACATCATGATCAAAACTACAGCCACCCCGCACTCAATCTAGCAGCGCAGTCAGCAGCGTCACTGCCAGCACCAGCCCGCTGATGATGACCAGCACCAGCCCCATCACCCAGCTCTTGCCTGGCGCAAAGATGAGCCCTGCATCGCGTATGCCTGCCTTTTTGTCCAGCAGGGGCGCACTGCTGGAGCCTGCGCCGCCATCTGTGCCGGCAGCGAGGCTCCTGGGGGTGGCAGCTTCACTGCCGGCGTCTTCGATCTGCAATGTAGTGGGTTGCACGCGCATGAGGTGGCAGCAGCAGAAGAAGAAGAAGAAGAAGAAGCAGCAGCAGCAGCAGCAGCAGCAGCAGCAGAAAGAGGAGGCGGCACAGTGAGGTTATGACATACTGCAATGGTGCAGCCTATGTATGCACCAACAGACATGGCAGTCGGCTGTGTCGGTGTTTGCACTGTTATCGTGTTTGGCTTGCAATGCAAACACAAACGTGCAGGCTCAGGCAGCACAGCATCTGTCAGAGGCGTGTGTAGCTGTGTGCGATTCCTGCTGCAGTTGTTTTGGCAGCTCTTGCGGCTGTGCGTTGCCCGTGCAACATGCATTTGTAACAGTGTTGTGCATGCACACGAGACACGTGGTGGTGGACACAAGTTCAACAGCAAGGTGGCTGCAACCTATCCAGTTGATGGCTGATGCGTTAAGTGGTTGCCCTAGGAGCCTGTCATTGGCTTTAAAAACAGGCTGCGTTCCTGTCTGGTGACACACAACTGCGGCTCGAACAGCGCCCCTCACCAGTGCGCTGAGGCTGGTGCAGCTGTAGGTGTGCTTGATGATGGCCCCGTTCATCAGCAGCAGGCCAGGCAGGAAGAAGATCATGAAGGAGGCTGCAGTGCCTCCAATCATGTGCAGCACCTCGCCCAGGTCTGTCACAACCAGGCTGGTCAACACGTTTGACCAAACGAATACGATGGTGATGACAGCTGACAGCCAGCCGGGGATCTGCTTCACGTTGAACACTGCATCCAGCAGGTCCTGCAGGAGCACCCCAGGCAGAGCAGCGAGTGCTCAATGAGCGACCCGATGTAATTGGTTTGAATGTGATAGTGGTGAACATGACAAACAACATACCTTGGCAATGCAGCCAGACAATGTGATACAGAGCAGCTTGCAGGAAAAGCAAGGGCATCAAGCATTAGAGCGTGACCCATGACCAATGGTGGATGGCGGGCTGCCAACATGTCGGTGCGTGTTGTCTAGTGTGCGTCGCACCTCCCATCCCTTCCTTGCCGGGTGGTGGTTGAGCGGGTAGTGGCCCAGCACCACACAGCCGATGACAGCCCGCGCAATCTGCAGCCAAGCAGCAGCAGCAGCAGAGGTGCATCGCCATCCCTGTTATCAATAGGTGTATACTAGGCCATAACAACGACGCAATTGAGTAGCACACGTTGATTGAACCTTAGGAGAAGCAAGCATTGCTTGCAGAGGGCCACCTTATCCAGCAGAGTGCAGGCAGTGTCTTGCAGAGGGCTGCTGACAACTGCTCACCTGAATGGCAATGTCGTCTGCTGCAAAGGAGTTGAGGATGTTGCTGCTGACTTTGAATGGGTAAGCAAGATAGCCTGCGACGGTGAGCAAGTGTGCAGTAAGGGTCAGGGGCATTGCTGTGGACCGCACTGTGCGTTGTGCGCTTGGCCTGGCCACTCAGGGCTTTAGTGTCGATACGCTTTTCCTGCTGGTCAGCAAAAGGCCCCACAAGGTGGCACAAGGCTTTCAGCAAGCAAGCATTAACATGCGGTTGGTCAAAGGCAGCACATTCTAGACTGTCCATCTTTACATTCTCACTTCATGCTGCTGGCTGCCACATCACAGCCCAGCCCATGCCCGTGCTGCACACAGCTGTGCTGTGTGTGATCACATCCGCTGTGTGCCCCGAGCAACCAAAACTGCTGAGTCAGCAACGGCAAGCAGGCAGCAGCAGCGCATGACATGGCTTACCTGCCACACCAACAGCCATGTAGCCAACCAGGATTATGGACTGTGCACTAAGGATTGCTCCCAGCATGCCTGTACCACACAAATGCACACCCAAGTTAGTCAGCGAGGGTGGAACTGGAAGGGCTGCACCGCATCAAGTGATGCAGCGGTAGGCATGGCATACAGCACTCAGCAGGCAATAGAAGGGCAGCAAGCTGCACTGCAGTTGCAATGTCCTGTTGAGCAAAATTGCCCTGCAGCCCGCTCACCTATCAGCTTGTAGGTGTAGGGCTTTGGTGCCAGCGGCCCCAGCGTGTGATACTCTGTGGGCCTGCAGGACACAGCAGCAGCACGTCACATGGCGTGCCAGCGTTGTCAGATGGCGCAAGTGTCACATACACATGAGACCAACAGGCAATGTTAATGCCAGGGCACAGTGCTGGCAATCCTGCAGTGGTGCTTGCTCGTGCAAAAGCCCATGCAGCAGGCACATGTACAGGCTAGCCTGTCATGCTGGCCACATCCGTCTGCGGCAACTGCAGGGGTCAAGTTCAGCATGCCACACTCACTCTGCTGGCAGCTGGCTGATCAGGCGGTGGGGGTAGTGCTCCAGCTCATAGAACACCTGCAGGAGGACCACAGGACACAAACATGCCGTTACTAGACGAGATGATTGCTCTGCACAGACCAGCTTGCAGCAATAAGGCCTTCTCAGCAGCGTGATGCAGGAGTACTACTCAAATCTTCACTTCAGGTCTGTAGTGCAAAGATAGCAGACTCTGCGTGCGCCGCCACTCACAGACACAACATTGGCGTGGCAGTTGAACCCAAACACCACGATAGATATGGAGTAGAGCGCCTGTATGTCTGTGTTGAACAGGGTGACACCAGCCCAGGGGTCCGGCCGCGCTGACACAGCCTGCAATGCACGCCGCGTCACCAGGGGAAAGAACATAACTTTATAAGAACAGACACCACAGTGCACACAACACAAAACCACTAGGTGGCAAGCTTTCCACTGTAATCAACTGCTGCGATCGAAATAAATAACTGCAAGAAGGCTGACCTGTGATGGAAGGCTATGACCGCCTGCGCTAAGGAAACAGTGCTGAGGCGTGTTGCTCGGGCCACGTCCACTGCTGCACCTGCTGCTATGCTGCATACACTTGAGCCATCGCTCCACTGCATGTACTGTGCAGCCTCTGCTGCTATTGCCGCTGCTCATCCTGCTGCTGCCTACCTGGGTGCCGCGCACCAGCACTGCCCCTGCTGTGTACATGAAGCCCAGCACAGCCGCAAAGCTCACACGCTCTGCAGCAACAGCAGCGTGAGCAGCAGCATGATTTGAGCCAGTAGGGTCTAAACGACACAAAAACAGTTTTGGCATAGTCAGGCTATGGGTACGTAGCAGCGCACATTGCTCAGCGCCAACCGCCTTGACGCAACACTGGCAGCTAATCGGCTCTTGCTGAACAGTTGAAGGCATGATAGTGTTGCCACGACAGCTGAGCCGCTTGATGTGCTGCTGCTGCCGCTGCTGCTGCTGCTGTTCCACGCACCTAGTGCTGAGAGGTTGCGTGGGAAGCACATCAGCATGGCCAGCGTGCCTGCAGTCAGCACCACCACCGGCCGCTGCGAGAACCATGCCTCAGGGCCCAGGTACTGCACTGACAGCGACGTGAATGTGTCCGCCACAATCACCTGCGGGGCAAGAAGCAGCCACAACCGCAGCACAGCACAGTCTGTCCCAGCCGCCGGCAGCAAGTCACGCAGTCACGTGCACATGCACAGCAGACAGATGCGTCTCAACCTACCAAGCACTGGGTGGCAGCTGATCAGGCTGCAACAGCTTGGCAGTCAGGCACAGCAGCTGCAACAGCTGCATACACGCTGCTGCGGGGCTCACCAGGTAAGCCACGCATGACCCCCACAGGTACACCAGCAGCACGCCAGACAGGCAGGCGGCAGTCTTCCTGCCCAGCGCCCTCCTGATGAGGCTGCCGTAGCTGTTGGCGTCATAGCGCTCCGCAAACTGCACCACAACACAAGCAGCAGCAACAGCAGCAGCACAAGCAGCAGCAGCAGCAGCAGCACAGGCTGTGCTGACAAAGGAGCTGGCAACAAACTACTGCGCCACTGCCAGGCAAGAGGAACGTGGCGTACAAACGACCAAGTGCGGGTGCATGAGCGCCCACACTGTTGGGTTGCATTAGGGCACTTTTTGTGGCGCTGCTGGTTGCTTTTGAGGCGCTTTGCATGCTGGGGCTCCAGCCGCCTTTAAGCCATGCATTGATTTCACAAAAGAGAGTGTGAAGAAAGGCATATCTGCACACAAAGTGTTCATGCAAGCAAGCTGGGTCGCAGTAACGCTGATGTAGCGTCCAGCAGGCAGCTGCTGCGGCGCCTCACCTGCGCACTGGAATGCATACGGCAGCGACAGCACGCCAGCGCCAATTGCCGAGTTACATAGCGTGAAGACCGAGGAGAGGCTGCTTGCCCCTTCGGTGCCCAGCAGCACGCGCACGCGTGCGCTGCTGCCAGTGAAGCCTGCCTGCTGCTCAACCTCCACTCGTGGCTGCGGGCTGCGTACGCGTGGCCTGCTTGCACATGGAGGTGCAGGGCGCAGGACACAGTGAGGACAGTGGGGTGCCAGCACATGCTAAATGTGGCTGCAGCGGCTTAAACAGCAGTGTGCATGGCTGGACATTGCTGACGCAGCATTTGGCAGACACTTCAGCAGGGGGCAAGTTGTGCATGTAGCTAGGGCTTGGTGCTGCTGCAGTTGCAGGTAGGGTTTGTTGGTGTTTTCTTGGCCATGTTGCATGGTTTGCTTGTGCCGATGCTACGCAGCGGTCAAGAACAAAAATGGGAGTCGCAGGGCGTTCTTCAGCTGACGGGGCTCTCTAGTGCTACAATATTCGTTCTTTGTCCGACCTAATCCAGCAACAGCAGCTGTTGCAGGGGTGCAGAGTAACCTGCATAAGCAATGATGGCATGGTGTAGCAATAGATGATGCATTGACAGCTCACCTTGGATTATAGTATCCTTCAGGAGTTGCCTGCTGCTCTTGATCACCTTGATCAGACATCAGGCAGCTGTGGGCACCTGGTTATGTGGCGACAGCACCTAGCAGTGCTGCTGACCCAGCTTCCAGGTGGCAGCAGCAGCTGTAAACTCCAAGGTGTTCTGCACCACACAGAAGTAGCTCGACAGCGAGTGCTGGTTGTTGTGCTTCTGCCTGCACAACAGTTGTGCCACTACGTGTCAGGGACTGCAACAAAATACAAGCAGTCGCGTTGACCGGTTCTGCAGGTGCTGTAAAAAAAACCTAAAGCAGGCTTTTGGTATACTTTTTCCATGAGATCGGAGGTGAGCCTTCCAGAGCGTAGACCCAACCTCCCAAGCCCCACCTGGTCACTTCTGCCATACTTCTGTTCAGAACTAAGGGCTCGACGTAGTGCACCACACGGCTAAACATCAATGAGTTCCAAACCTGCTTGCAGGTCGTCCTGTGTCTGAACGAGAAAAACTGCTGTGCAGTACTGGGTTGGCAACGTCCTGTCGTCTGATGCCAAATGCAGTGGTAGTGGTTAATGAATCATTGATAGGTTAGGATGCATGCGACCATGGTCTTGAACGCGATTCACATGCAAGGCGGGACTCACAGCGTGCCAGGAGGCCTCCTCGAACCGTCCAACGCTGGGCACGCCGGCATTCATATGGAGGACGATGGTGGTGTTGAAGCAGAGCCAGGCAGCGTGACGTCCAGCGAGCATGAGGAGCAGCAGCAGGTGGAGGAGCCCCCGCTTGTGCCTCTTGAGCCTGTGGTGATTCTGCACGAGCCAGAGCTGCTGGCGGTCACTGCAACAACAGCATGTGAGTCCTTCCTGTAGGCAAAAGCAACGTAGGAGGTGCTGCAAAGCAACAGCAGCTGCAGGGTAGCAGCAGCAGCAGTTCCTGCAAGCACATGTGCATGATGTCCCGCGCGATCTATTAGCGCAACAGACCCAACAGTGGCTTGTGCTGCAGCAAGTCCCATCAGCTTGAATGCAAAAACACAACATTATGCCTGTCGATGCTGGGTTGTCTGTCTGGGCTCTTACCTCCACAGCTGTATCTCCTCATCAGCATCACAGCTGAATCTTCTCATCAGCCTCACCTCCGCCTGCTGCTGCTGCTGCCGCTGCTGCTGCCTTTGCTGCCACTATCTCATCCGCAGCGATTTCCTGGCCAGCTGCGGAGTGGTCACTCCCTGCACACGATGACCCCAGGCAGACAGCATTCCAGCAGGGCGTGGTGTATTCCCTGCTGTACGAGCTGCAGGTGCAGCAGGTGGACCTGGGGCCACCCAGTGACACTGCCTCAGCAGAGCAGCTGCTGCAGCAAGTGTATCCTGCGCTCAACAGCAGCAACAACTGGCGCTCTGTATCGTCAGTGGTGGGGCCTATGCAGGTCCCTGTGCAGGTAAGCAAGCACTCGTGCACCGCTGCATGCAATCATGTGACAAGTTGGTTGTTTCGGTTGTCTTGCAGTCTGCAGCACAAAATCTTCAGGACCATTGTTGCTGTTGCTCTGGTCAGCTTGCTTGTGGCTGCGCCAGTGTGCAGCGTAACACAGTACTGCCCTGCCTCGTGTCTGGCTGCTGCAGGTGACAATGCTGCGCTCTGGCCGCTTCTACGCAGCACGCGTGGTTGCGACAGCTACAGCTGTTGTAGAGGGCAGTCAGCAGCCGGTGGCGTTTGCAGCCGCCACCTCGCAGGTGCTGCCCTTCAGGACGCTGCCGACGCCGCCGGGGCAGATGCAGGCGCCAGCACTCGCGCAGCGGGCACGCAACGCGCTCAAGGTGCGCCAGAAGCAGCTGAGGCAGCAGCAGCAGCCCACAAAGCCAGGGCATCTGAGTTGATGTCAGCTATTGAAAGTAAACATGGCAACTTCATTCATGCACTCACGTGCATAGGGCTGCTCAGCATGTTGTGCTGTACTACGCACACAGCCTGCCACTGCTGCACCGCAGTGGCTGTTGAGCGCCCTTGCTGCAGTGCTGACCCTGTGTTGTCGCTGGTGCTGTTGCTGCTGCAGCTGAAATGGAATGTGCCGGATGAGACTGGTGGCGAGGCCATCCAGCGCTATGAGCTGCTGGTCACACCTCAGCCGGCAGGCTGGGACGGGCCGCCAGCAGATGAGCAGGTGCGGCGCTGCAAGCAAAGCAGTTGTGCAGAGAACAGCATATGTCCTTGATTTTTGCGGGTTTTGAGGCACGTACACTGCTGTACAGTGACTGAGGCAGCATTTGTGCACGTAGCAGCAGCTTCCTGCAAGCAGTGCAGCTTCCTGCAAGCAGCGCCTTCCGCATATCAGGGATCCGGTGTGCCACACGCTGTGTTTGCTTGCATACAGGGGTGGTAAATCTTCCTGAGCCCACCCGCGCAGCATGTTGCTGCAGTATGATGCCTGCAGGCAGCCCTGCCAGCATGCAGGCATGGCACATGCAGCGGTCGGACCATGCTTACCGTTGCCGCACACGTATTCCGTTGTGTCCTGCAGGGCTTCACGCAGGTGTATGTTGGCGATGAGCGCAGCTACAAGCTGGGCAAGCTGGGCCCAGGGCAGCGCTTCTCGTTTAAGATACGGGTGAGCTGCAGCAGCGGATAGGCAAGCAGCCGCAGCAGTTGCCGTGACAGCGCGCTAGCACGCAATGCAACATGAGCACTGACAGCGGCCACGGGCAACACGTTTCTGGGAGCCTTGTCGCACATGCTTTGACAGTTCAAGAGTTGTGCAGAGCTGCATCTGGCACCACCGGCAGCCTGCTTTGTGAGTAGAAGCTGTGTGGAGCCGACCCGCTGTCCATCTCTGACGTGCACGTTGCTTGGCTGGTCTGCTGTGCTGCATGCAGTCCTTCAACGTGCTGGGCGGTGGGCCGTGGAGCCTGCCCAGCACCTTCACCACGCAGGCGTCAGTACCAGCGCAGCCAGACCCGCCAGTGCAGGTCGCATCCAGCAAGGTGCGGCACACCAGCAGCAGCAGCAGCAGCAGTCGATGCTACGTAGCTGCAAGACAGTCACAGGGCTTGCAGGAAACCACGGTACAGCGCCATGCTTGCTGGTCTTTGCTGGCAGTTGCCATTCCCTGCTCAGCAGCAAGCAGTGAACAAGACACATTGTGATCTAGCTGCAACCAAGCAATGCTGGACTTGAGGTTATTGCACCCCTTGCGCCGCCCTGGCAGGATGCTGCCAGGCTGCAGTGGCGCCCACCTGCTGACAACGGCGCCGTCATCAGCTGCTACCAGCTGGAGGTGGATGACGGGCGGGGCGGCGAGTTCAGGCTGGCCTTCACGGGGCTGGACACGCAGTGCATGGTGGCCAAGCTGCAGAGCGGGCTCAACTACCGCTTCCGGCTGAGGACTGAGAACAGCGTGAGTAGAACACGCCCATCAAGGCGCATGCTGTGATTGTGTTGCACACTGGCTTGGCGCATCGCGATTTGTGCATGGATGACAGGCGGCTGCGGAGCAGGTACACGAGCAGCCGAATGTTCCATCATACATGTACACATGTGTTCGCGGTGTCTTTGAAGCATGCAGCGCCTCACCTCGCATAGATATGCATGTTCCACTGCCGCGCACAACAGGAGGGCTACAGCATGTGGTCCACGGCAGTAGCTGCTGCTACAGCAGCCACCACGCCAGGCTGCCCCACTGGCCTGGCTGCTGTGGGCATCAACCGCAGCTCTGTGACGCTGACGTGGCAGCCGCCAAGCAGCGACGGAGGCAGCCAGGTGCTGGCATACCAGGTAGGGCATCCGCTGCAGCAGCTGCAGCACAGCACTGTCTGAGAAGATAGCACTTTCACCCATGTGCAGCGTCCTTGTGCTGTATGTACAGCGGGACATGTGCGTATATGCGCCAGTGCCAGACAGCCACATGCAGGGTAGGCAGCGGGGCAGGCTGTCACTGTGTGTTCTGCTGCACTGCACTGCTGTGTCATGCTGCAGGTCCAGCTGCTAGCCAAGACCAAGGTGGCAGCTGCAGCGCTGGGCAGTGACTGGGTCATCATCTTTGATGGCGCGGCAGTGGCCACCACCTTCAGCGCGCTGCAGCCGGGCTGTGAGTACATGGTGCGCGCGGCAGCACGCAACGCAGCAGGGCAGGGCTCCTTCTGCATGCCGCTGCGGCTGACGACGGCGCCGGACGTGCCGCTGCAGCCACCAAAGCCGGAGGCAGAGGCAGCAGCGACGGTGAGTCTGCGTGGCTAGAGCAAACAAGTCAGGCGGTTGACTGCTTTCGTACGCATCGTAATGCAGCTTGATGGCATGCATGTGTGCAACGACAGAAGAGCGTGCAGGCCAAAGCGCAGTTCGTCGTGTTTTCCTGAACACCTTGTGCCTGCAGACACTTCCTGAATTGTATTTGTGCCTGCCCCACGTACATCTGTCATGCCCGCAGTCACTGCTGCTGCGCTGGGCAGCGCCGCAGCACGACGGCGGCAGCCAGGTGACAGGCTACAAGGTGGAGATGCGCTGCAGCCCCGATGCCAGCAGCAGCACAGCGGCCATCGGCCCGCAGCACAGCCTGGCCATCCCAGAGCACTTCCTTAACATCTATGCAGGGCCAGATATGTGTGTGCAGGTCACAGACCTGCTGCCAGGCACCGCGTACGAGTACAGGGCAGCAGCGCTGAATAGTCATGGCGCAGGGCCGTGGAGTGTGATCGGCACAGCCACTACGCTGCCGGCTGCGCCGCTGCCGCCGCCGGCGCCGCAGCTGGCAGCGTGCAGCAGCAGCAGCCTCAGCGTCACTTGGGTGGAGCCATATGGCCAGGGCAGCCCAGTCAGCAGCTACACGCTGAACATGGCGCGGCTAGGGCCTGTGGGCGGCAGCGGCAGCGGCGCTAATGGTGTGGTGCATGCGATGGCCAATGGCACAGCGGATGGCAGCGTGCAGCAGCACCCAGACTCGCATGGTGAGTGGTGGTTGCTCCCACTGCTGAGGTGTTGGCGCTTGCCAAAAGGGAACTGGGTCGGGCGTGCTTGTTGATTGCAGTTGCATCAGCTGACAGGGGACTGTGGCAATCCGGGTCTGGGCCCAGACTGTCCACATCACATCAGAGATGTCGTCAGAGCACAGCTAGGAGCATGTACTAAAGACGTGGACTGACTCTGCACGCATTTGAAAGCAGTTGCCCTCACTCTGCCTTTGCTGTGTGCCCCTGCAGACGACGCAGCCAGCAGTTGCAGCAGCGGCCACAGCGCTGACAAGGTGCGCTGGGAGACGGTGTACACAGGGCCGCTCACCTCTGCAGAGGTGCGGCAGCTCAAGCCAGCCTGCCGCTACATGCTGCGCGTGCGCGCACACAACAGCATTGGAGGCAGCAACTGGGGCGAAGCACTCACTGCAACAACCAGCCCAGCTGCACCCTGCCAGCCTGCCAGCCTCACTTCCACAGCAGTCAGCAGCTGTGCCATCCTGCTGCGGTGGTCTGCGCCTCTGGAGGACAACGGGGCAGCTGTCACTTCATACCAGCTTGAGATGGCAACAGCAGCAGTGGGCAGCAGCAGCAGCAGCTGGAACAAGGTATACCAGGGCAGCAGCGTGGAGTACCAGCACTGCAGTGGGCTGCTGCCGGGGCGCAGCTACAGCTGGCGGGTGCGGGCGTTCAACAACTGCGGTGCTGGCGCTTGGACTGAGCCTGTGAAGGGCTGCACACTCCCTGCAGAGCCAGGAGTGCCAGCCAAGCCCAGCTTCAGCCAGCGCACAGCTACCAGCGTAAAGGTGAAGTGGGGCTTACCGCAGGAAGAGAACGGCTCAGCAGTCACCTCATACGTGCTGGAGATCCGGCAGCTAGCAGCAGGCGCAGACGTGCAGCAGCAACAGCAGCAGCAGGGGCAGGCAGCAGATCCGGCACAGCAGCAGCAGCAGTGGCTGCAGGCGTACCGTGGCCCGGAGCTGTCACAGAAAGTGACGGGTTTGCAGCCAGGCAGCAGCTATGAGTTCCGAGTGGCAGCCGCGAATGCTGTTGGCCTGGGGTGTTGGAGCGACAGCAGCAGCGTGGAGGTGCTGAAACGGCCGCCGCCACCTCCTGCAAGCGTCAGTGCTGAGCTGGAAGGTGGCGCTGACGCAGCAGCAGCAGCTGGGGGCGCGCCAGCGTGCCTGCTGGTGTCCTGGCCAGCTGCAGAGGCAGCTGCGGACAGCGCAGACGCAGTGGGCTATGAAGTTGAGGCCGCGCCAGCGCTCGGCAGCAGCCACGCTGTGCTGCGCGGCAATGTGGCCAAGCAGACCAGCACCAGCATCAGCAGCGGCTTGCAGCTAGGCGTCACGTACAACGTACGGGTGCGGTCAGTCGGTGCAGCAGGTACCGGTCACAGCAGCTGGAGCGCTGCGGTGTCGGTGACGATGCCTGCAGCGCCTGCAGCGCCTGCCAGTGAGGGCGACTCGAGCGAGTCTGGCCTGGCGCTGGCGCCTGCATCGGCTGCTGAAGCGGGCGCAGGTGGGCACATATCTGTTTCCCGAACTCAGCCAGCTAGTTATAAGTGTATTTTCCGGTGTAGTGAGCTTGCTGCCCCCGCTCACCCCTCAGCAGCCGTATGTGCAGCTTTGTGTGAGCAGCGCACACTTTTGACTCCGCACAGGCTGTGCTACACAAGTTGTCGTTGTTAAATCCTCGCATGGCATGCAGTTGTGCTAGCACGTCTGCTCTGACATCCTGTACTGTCACACAAACCATACCTTTTAGTATGCTGGTGGGGCATGCCATCAGCCTGCTTTCATGCGTCCGAACGCCATCCAGTTGCCAACACACACCGCAACCAACCATACTGCATGCATCTGCTGTGCCCTGATTGTGCTTGCAGGCAAGCGCAAGTCCAAGGGCAAGTCCAAGGCGTCAGTCAAGGATGCTGCCGCTGCTGCTGAGAAGCGCAGCAGCAAGGTGGCTGCTGTGGCAAACGTAACAGCCAAGGGCAAGCCTCGGAAGCTGGGGCTGAAGGACCATGTGCTCAGCCAGCTGCCCCCGCCAGTGAGCCGCTGGCTGAGGAAGAACTCAAAGTATATCAAGTACGGCATCGCGGCGGCCGCTGTGCTTGCAGTGCTTGTGATGATCGTCTTGGCCAGCTTGGGCAGCAGAGGTGGTGATGCGCCGAGAGGAGGTGATGCAGCGGCGCAGGCGGCCTTCATGCAGATGCAGGCGCGGCAGCAGATGCAGGAGCAGCAGCTGCACAACATGCACGCGCAAGGGGGTGCCATGCCACAGCCGCTGCCCATGCAGCAGTAGTAGCTGGTGTGCACCGGGTGCATTGCCGCTGATTTTGGCAAGTGACTGGTTGCGGGTGCCTCTGTGGTGTTGAGGGCGTGTTGCATGGCCTTGGTTGCCTCTCTTACATAAGTGTGTCCTGATTCCTCACACAAGCAGCCATCTCTGAGCAAGGACGGGAGTGAGTGCGAGCAAGCGTCGCTCTGCTGAGAACAAGCGTGGGGGCAAGCACGCCGGGATTGTGCGTACTCCCCTGTGGCGACTGAGGCGCGGTTGCAGCAGCTAGTACATGCGTTATATAATATTGTGGTGATGGAGTTGGTGGCTGCAGCGGTGATTTGATGCACGGATAGCATGCACAGCGGAGCTGCCAGGTCAAGTGCAGCAGGGCATGTGCATGTGTGTGATGGTGGGGGGAGGGGCAGGTGCTAGCAGCATATTGTGCAAGTCTCTGCCCTTGCGTGGTGAAGGCTGGTTCTGGTTCTACATGTGTTGGATTAGTGAACATAACAGGACGTACACGCAGCTGCATGGGCGTGGGGGTTAGGTGGCATACTGCTACTGGGTGCTTTGTTGGCATTGGCTGTCTGGAGGTGGCAGCCCAGCCAGCTGCAGGCTGCACTCCTTTCTTGTGCCAGTGAACCAGCTGTGTGACCGGCTGCGGCGGGGATTGTGGAGTGTTGGTGTACGTGCCACATTTGGCTGCTTATCCTCTCCCTCATGTTGCTCCGTCTGTCGACACAAACTGGGGTTGTGCTATGTGTTCTTCTTTCTTGGTTTGCATATTAGGGGCAAGCGATGTTCAGCAGCAGTGTTTGTCTGGCAGGTTTGTGTGTTTGTGTCCTTGTGTGCGCATGGCAGGGCCCGGCATTGAGCCGCGCAGAATCCGCAGGTTGCAGGTTGGCTGTGTGGGTAGGCACCTGCATCACACGTGCAGTAGAGTGTCGGGGGAAACTTTTTGGTGTGTTCCATCTTGGTTTCAGCCGCTAACACCTGAGTGTTGCGCCGGCTGGCTAGCAGAGTGCATGCAGGGAGCGTCCTTGGCGCAGCCAGGCCGTGGCATTGCGGTGCGCAGCCAGCAGCAACTCGCCGGCTTGCAGCCGGCTGCAGCATCAGGCAGGCTAGCTAGCCTATAGGTTTGTTGACAGAGGTATTGCTTCGGATGGTGAAGGACGTTACTGACAGGTGTCGACATGTTTGTGTGGCTGAGGATGTTTTGTGCATCAGCCCTGCCAGCACCTGCCAGCGTTGGTGCCGGCAATGGAGGCCATGTTCGTATGCTGCCTTTATCATAGCGACACAACGAGCATGATGCCATGTGATGGCTTGACTGGTCCTGTGACTGGCAGCTCAAGCAGCGATCTGTCCGCATGGAATCAGGCAAGGCAGGTGCAAGATTTGTATCCTTTTCGTGGCCGTCATCATGACCACATGCATTCAGCTCACTTTTGATCATCAGCATGATTCATTTCTCAGCAGCCTGATGATTGTTATTATTCACTGCCGGATCACGGCTTAGAGGGGCGTTGCAGGGCATGACAGGCACATGTAACACTGGTGATACCATCCTGTTGGGTTCGGCTGCAAACTATGCTGCTACAGACAGGTGACTCCATGTTAACAGCTACACATCTCACTCAGCAGCAGGAGCTCCTGCTTGAGCAGCAGCCACATGGTGTGGCCTTTTATGCATGTTATCAAGTAGAGGCCGAACACTCCCCATCGCACTGACAGCACAGGAGAATCACGGTCAAGCCACAGTTACACTGACGTAGGGCAGGCGGTGCATAGGCATATCAACTTGCTACCTGAGGGCAAGTGTGGGCAGCGGTGCCAGGTGGGCATGCTGTGCTTGTATTGGAACATTGTCCCCAATGGCGCACGCTGCCAAGACAGTCACTTGCCTCCGACGCCGCAAACATCATACAGAATAATTAGCCATGGCCAGAGCGTCAACCCATGGCTGTCTAAACTCCAACAGTCAAGTTGGTGTGCTGCTTATGCAGCTGCACTCCCAACTGCTCCGTAGAAACACACAATGCTGTGTAGCAGCTTGACATAGCCAGAGCTATCGCACACAATACAGATGACCAAGTGTGCCGCTGTGGAGTGGTAGCAAGTAGGTGGTTGTGAAGGCCCCCCATACATACGCAGGTGTGCTATGAACCCTACATATACAAAGGCTGGCAGCCATGGTGCAAACGGCAGCACCGGTGGAAGCCCAATTACTGCTACATGCCCTACCTAACTGCATCAGCATCGCGGAGTCAAAGGCATATCAACAAACAGTCCAATCTGCTAGTGAAGAGGTGCAGCAAACATCTGCACAAGAGCATCAGCATGCCCGTCGCCTGCAGCAGAACATAGCGCAGCGGAACACAGCCATATCGCTGTTGTGCTGTGCTGTGTCATGCACTGACGCTGCTGGGGCATGCGTGCCAAGGCGAGGCAAGCTGGTAGCAGCAGATGCTCCAGGCAACCAGTGTGTTAGTCCCAAGCGCTGCTGCAGGCGCCAGAGACGTCACCTAACTCATGAAACAATCGGCACACTACCCAGCTTTTGCTGCGGCTGCAGTAACAAATGCTGCTGCTGCTGCTGCTGCTGCTGCTGCTGCTGCCGTTTGCTGCATGCAAGGCATGTGCTGGCCGGTGCTGGCTAGTTTGTGTCCTCTGCGCGCTCCAGCGTGTTGTAATTCAACAGCTTCTCAATGAGGTCCACGTGCGTCATCACCATGCGCCTGCAGCAGTAGCGCGTGAGGCCCAGCGCATCCAAAGCCTCTCTGCGGGGTGCAGCAACAGAGCGCAGCAGCACCATGGTGGTGGGCAGTGTTGGGCAGCAGCTGCTGTACCCCTCTGTTGTCTTGTCACGTGTAGCTGCTGCTAGCCAGACACACAATTGGCGTCGGGTGGTCGCTTGCTGAGCGTTTGTGCACGTTGCCACAGACTGTCTATGTGCATGGCGTGCATCAGCAGTCGCTCAAGGTCAAGTGGGTGCCTGCGACAGCTGCTGAAGTTGGACGGGCATGCCCAGCAGCTGCATGCCTGTCCAGCTCTGCATGGTGGCTGCAGCAGCTCGTAATGCAATGGCACTCACCCCTCCTCGTACTCGGCCTGCAGCAAGTCCAGATAGGTGTCCCACTTGTTGCCGATCACCTGCAGCAGCAAGTCAGCTGTGAGCTGCCGCTGCTGCTACTGCTGCTGTCGCAGTCAAGCTAGAGCCATGGCTGCACCGATCGACGCCATGTCGTGAGTCTTACCTTCCCGCAGGTGAAGCAGCGAACAGGAATGATCATGGTGGCCCCAAGTGCTTTCGCTCTCACAGGACAAGAGCTAAACAGGCCCGCAAAGCTAGTACCTGCACGTGATAACCTTTTTATACATTCAGAGTTGCTTTTCAAGCAATGTGGGCTATGCTAAGACGGCTTTTGGCTGCTTGTCATTGTCACCCTGCGGTGTTGCACCGTCACACCCTTTTTAGCGTATGGGGAGACTCACAGAATTACTTTTGAGGCTTTGATGAGTCTAAAGCAGTATGAGGCACGTTCAACTATCGTCAGGACCTCCTCCTTGTCTTCACAATACTTCACTTGCTCCCTTGTCCGCTTTCAAATAGGCATTGCACCATGGCTGGGGAACTTCAAACAATCGGGAGCCCCAGGTACGTTCACCT